>JAPVRG010099113.1:0-11690 GCA_029783565.1 Rhagoletis cerasi | reverse complement strand
AAAAAAACAAAAAAAAACAAAAACAAAAAAAGTTGGTTATTTCCGTATGGTTTTCCGACTTAACAAATCGAAATACTTTTTTCGCAAAAGATTAATGATTTTTGACGGTGATTAATTTACTGTCATTAGGGCGGTATGTTAGGGTGGTAGCAACTGAGATCTGGTGGGTAAGTACTACAATGGAGCACATGAGGCCAATGAACATCCGTAGGAAAACCCCCCTTCTCGAGGCAAAAACATTGGTGTATCACACTTTAAGATCCGACTATAAATGCCAAAGATATGAAGAAAAATGTAATTGGGCGACTACTAGGGTTGTCCGAAAAAAAAATTTTTATAATTTTTTTAAATACTTTTTAAAAACACTTCATATGAGGGGGTGTACGGTGAGCTTTTTTTATTTCGCCTGTAAGGCGATACGCTCTAATGTATATGCTAGTAAATATTTTTCCACGCTCCATGAAAAGGAAAATCGATTCTTCTAAAAAAAATAATAAAATCAAAGTTTATTAAAGAAATCATAAGCGTTAATAAAATTGCGGGTTTTGTTCCAAAAATTGGTAGAGATTTTCACGCCAACCTTGCAACTCTAGGTCAGTAAGCCTGACCTAATTTTTATTGAAAATAAACCCAACAATTCTATCCAAGGCCCCAGCATGCCTACAGTTAATGTAAGTCCCCTATAATGGCTTTTAGCCTTAAGTCTCAATAATTGAGTGATAACTTGAAATAAAGGAATACACCCTAGTAGCATTCCTCGACATAGCAGGGACTTTTAGTAACATCCCCCAAAGGGCAATTATCTTAGAAATGAACTCATTCACCAACAGCTCACTCAAAGGGTGAGGAGTTCAGAACTAGAAAGCGTTGTGAATCGGAGGACAGTCGTCAGAGGCACCCCACAGATGATGGTTTAATAATAATAATAATAGATTGACGCTTACACAATATGGTTCACGAACCTTCTTCCCTCAAGGGGGGAATGGTCAATGGACACAGTCAGGAAAAGAGCATCAGTCCATGTTTACATGGAGGAGCGAAGCTCGACATGAGAGTTGGTGGTGGGGTTTATTCGGACCAGTTAGGCATATCGTTCAGCTTCCGCCTTCCTGACTACTGCCATGTTTTTCAGGTGGAACTGATGGCTATCGCAAAGGCCACATCACTGGTACAGTGTGATACGACTCCTAGTCATGATATCTACATTTTCAGTGACAGCCAGGCGACAATTAAATCTCTGGGAAATATGTCGCTGACTCAAAAGTCGTTGCTCAATGTCTGGGTCCTGGCCATTGCGACATTCAGGGAAACTGCAAGGCTGACGAACTCGCGCGTCATGAAACGACATTGCCTGATATTGATATAAGGGACACCCTCGGCATCCCTCTTCAAACATGCAAATTGTTACTAAATGAAAAATTCATAGAAGGTGCTAACGAAAGATAAAAAATGGAACCGACCGGTCACATTGCTAAAACAGTCTGGCTAGCCACAGACGCCCAAGACTTGGTCTATACTTAATCTAAGGAGACAGGACATTCGCATTGTGACTAGAATTCTCACCGGACATTGTCTGATTGGATTACAAGCAGCGAAACTGGGCGCACCTTGGAACGACAACTGCAGGAGCTACATGGATGAAGACGAAGAGGAAACTATTAAACATCTTCTCTGCCATTGTCCGACTCAATCAAAATGGAGAGCGAGAGCTTTTGGGAGCCATTTCTTCAACGATCTCGTTGACCTCAAAACAGCCTATGCACTTTTTTGCTAAGCACCAAGTGGTTTACAGGAGAACGGGGATAATAAAAAAAAACCTCGTGCTATATCACAAAGAATCCTGAGTTGTGGTGAGTCCTACACAATATGTTTGTCCGTGCTTCTCCTCTAATTTGTGGCATCCGCCTTGATGTTGTCACACAAAGGGCAGGGACCTACGGTTTTACGCCGCTTCCGAACGGCGATTGTATTTTATGAGAAGCTTTTTAATGGCAGAAATACACTCGGAGGTGTACCACTGCCTGCCAAGGGGCGATCGCTGTTAACAAATAACCTTTTTTCTATAATATTTTTGCGATGTCGATGGTAGTACGCACTTCTAACCACTGCACAGCGGCAGCCGCCCGATTCACTGACTACTTGGTCAAAAAATGCAGTTAGTTCTCACTACTACAGTACAAAGTGTCGACTCCCGTATTCCCCAGCTATATGGTAGCAGCCTAATGTTCAACAAGTAAAGAAGTATAAGTTCGGGCGAAACCGAACTTTATATACCCGGCACACGTAATAACTATCTTTTTTCACCTTTCTGATAAGCAGGAATGTTTTCTCCGATATGAAATATTTTCGATAATATTCCCAGTTAAACTTAATGAAATAATTGAACCATGTTTGGCAGACATTAATAAGTCGTCATAAGTGTGCGGGGCCAAGTCCATACTAATTTTCAACAATTAAGTATTTAAGAAAATATTGTAGTTTTTGAATTTTTGCAAAATACCGTTATATGGGAGGTGGGCGGTGGTCCGCCCATTTTCAATACCAATCTACCCTGCATAAAGGGCAACCTACATACTAAATTCCGTTGAAATATCTAAATTTTTTCTCGAGTTATCGCGTACACGGACGGACAGACATGGCTTAATCGATTTCTCTTTTCATTCTGAGCATGTTCGTATACATATCTCTATATCTATCTCGATTCCTTTAGGCTGTTACAAACAACCGTTATGCGAACAAAGTTATAGCACCCTTGTGCACTCGGGTATAAAAATGAGGCCAAGTAAATAGTTTGATATAATTCTCGACAGCAAGCTACTCGGGAATGACAACATAGCGGAATACATTAATAAAGTTGCAACGGCACTGTTCACTTGCAAAATTGCAATAGATTTTCCTCGAAGATAGTTAACTGAATATAAAGGGCGTTTATCTCTCAAATTATTCTCTATGAAGTCTTGGCGTTTATACATTTTTCAACGTGTTTGGCCGAGCTTTACCTCCGATTTTTGGTCTTGATATTTAGATTTTGAAAAAAAAATTGTTTGAATATTGGTCTGACTAGGGATCGAACCCTTAACCTACCGAGTAGAAATTCGCACCTCTAATCACTCGGCTTCGGCGGCGGCCTGGATTTATGGTGGCCTACATTCAACAAATCAACAGCAAATAGAAGAGTCTCAGCTATGGCGTCTAAACTAAATGTATATTTGGTTGTGCTTCTCAGAAGAACCCAACACCAAAAAAGAAAAAACTAAAAGCGATTTATTATGTTTTTTGAGTCGCTCATTACGTATCTGGAGACTTATTTTACAAAATCAAAATGGCGGCCAAAAAAACTACACTGAATCCGATTCGCTTGAAACGTTTAGCTCGGAAGTTTTTGGGGCCGCTGATTACGAATCGGAAGTCAGATTGAAAAACATTCAAAATACTAATCGAACCGCCATTTTGAATTTTTAAAATCAGATTCATAATCAGCGATCTTAAAAAAGCTCCGACTGTAAAGTTCAAAGCGCAACTAGCAGATTGTTACTTTTTGGCCGCCATATTGGGTTCGCCATTTTGAATTTTTCCAATCTGACTTCAGATTCGTAATCAGCGACCCTAAATACCCCCGTGGTAAACGTTTCAAGCCAATCGGATCGATTCCAATTTTTTTGGCCGCCATATTGGACTCACCATTACGCATTTTTAAAATAAGTCTCCGGATTCGCAATCAGCAACCCGTGTTACTTGTTCTTTTTTTGGGTGTTGGGTTCTCCAGAGGTGCAAAAGTTGTTAAGAAAAATTTAGACGCCATAGTTGAGACGTCGCACTGAATTTTTAAAGACACCATACTTTTTTCAAACGCCTTAGTCCGGCTGAAGATTTTAACCTCTCAACTATAAAAATCCATCATACCCAAATTTTGGGTACACAAGTGATTCGGTTGACAAGAAACGTCCCATACATATTTACCCAGATACTCATACGCCCTGTAGGTCATCTTTTAGCTTGTTCTCCACTTTTACAATTAGAAAAATGCTTGTATTTCTACAAAAATGCTTCCATTTATTTCTTCCAAATTACCATTTTATTATAAGAATTACTTAGTGAAACCATCTACCAATTCTCTACAAAAAATTGCGGCCTTCACGCTTAAACACATAGGTATATATTATAATGTGGGTGCACAGATGTGCATACATATGTCTACAAGTATATTTATGCCACTATTTTATAAATGAATTACTGCATTCTAATTTGATTGCCGAAAGCACTTTTTGTCGTGACGAAACACATTTATGCTATTTCTTTTTTTTTTTTGAGAAATTATATTTCACAACACGCTAGGTTAATTTGTAAAATATGTTCTCTGCTTTGCATTTACAATACTCTGCGAAAATAAAATATGAAATTTTTCTTGTCGTACCCATTACTTGCCAGTTCAGGCTAAAGAAAAAAAAAAAACAAATAAACGCAACAAAAACATTGAAATAAGCAAAACTCGAAACGACAATAAATTTCGCAATTTTCTTTTTCCACGTTGCCTCCAAGTACGAATAAATAAAATACAAAAAGGAAACATTTGTATACATGTAAGTAAATATGTTGGCATTCGGCAAGGCCACTTTGAGTGCTTCTCATGTTGACTTTGCATGCACGGCTCTCATATTTTAATATAACACGCTGGCTCTTACCACAAGGCGATGCATTTTACAATAAATCTAATGTGTTTATTGTTCTTCCTCTTGGTTTGTAAGCGGATTTACTTAAGTTCTTTTATACTCAGTGTTGCGATTTTTATTGCGTTTTTGGCGCTCATTGAAGGTCACCTACCTCCATTATATATACATAAGTAGTGTATAAAAACGTACATAAACACATCTTTACAAATCTGATTATCGTCACCTTAATATAGAAAGACCCTAACTCACAAAAGCCCTAACTCAAATATAATTTGAAAGTTTAATAAAAAGTAGAGTTCTCCAGTTTCAAATTTCGTCGAAACAATGCTTCTTTTTAAACACAATATTTAATCTAGTGCTGTAATATTTGTTTTTGAGTTATCTGAACGCTTTTGGATGAATTTGAATTCCAAATGAAAATGAGTTAGAGACTTTCTATATTAAGGTAACGATATGTAGCTCTTCTGTACGTGTGTTTGTGACTGAACTTCTCCTAAACGGCAGGACCGATTTTAATGAAATATTATAAGTGCGTATGAGTAGATGGTTGGATGGTTTATGTATATTCACCATTGGACTCACCAGGTGACACCGGAGTCGAATCATTTATTTATTTATTGATTTAGTCTATGAACTTAAATTCTTACAGACTACAATTAGCACAAAACAACTTAAAATTATTTACAACAAGTAAAGAAGGCTAAGTTCGGGTGAAACCGAACATTAAAAACCCGGCGCACGTATTAAACATCGTTTCCCCCGATTCTGAAACCTACCGTTACGTGGTAAACAGGGGTGGGTTTTCCCCTTTTTTTCAAACATTTTCGACAATATTCTCAGTTAAACTTAGAGAAATAGTTTAGCTGTGTTTGGTAGAAATCGGTAAAGCGGTTACCGAGACAAACCTTATTAGTCATAAGTGGGCGGTGTTATGCCCATATTCCTAAAGTCCATAAAAATATTATTTCTTGTTAAGAGATTATTGTGAATACCAACCTTGAATAAAGTACCGTTTCTAAATGCCTAAATATCGAAGTTTCCATATATCTGAAATTTACCGTTATATGAAAAGTGGGCGTAGTTTTAGCCCGATTTTAAACATTTTCAACAGCCTGCTTTTTATGTGTGAAGTATATTAAGCATATCGAGTTTGGTAGAAATCGATAAAACGGTTACCGAGATACATATATGTAGTCATACATGGGAGGTGCCACGCCCATTTTCACAAAATTTCTTTTATAATCGTACTTCTTGCTGGGGAGTTATTGCCAACATAAATTTTGAGTAAATTAGCTTCATTAGTTATCGATTTTGAACAGATTTCGTATTTCCGTAAATTGCCGTTATATGGAAAGTGGGCGTGGTTATTCTCTGATTTAAAAAAATTTCGACCGTTTCCGACACTGGACCAAGATCAACACTTGTGTAAATTTTGGTAGAAATTGGTAAAGCGGTCACGGAGATATACATATATATCCATAAGTGGGCGTGGCTACGCCCCTTTTTCAAAAATTTATAATATTCTTATTGTTAATATATCATTGCAAATATCAATTTGGAGTCAATAAACTTAAGTAGCTACTAAAATATCGAATTTTTGGTATTTCTGCAAATTACCGTTATGGGAGGTGAGCGTGGTTATTGTCCGATTTCAAAAATTTTCAGCAATTATCTGTGTTGGACTAAAGTCAACACTTGTGTAAATTTTGGTAGAAATTGGTTAAGCGGTTACCGAGATATACATATAAATCTATAAGTGGGGGCGGCAAGGCCCCTTTTTAAAAATGTATAATATTCTGATTGCTCGTTAATATATCATTGCAAGTATCAAATTTGAGTCAATAAGCTGTAGTAGTTACTGAAATATCGTAGTTTTTGCATATTTTCGAAAATACCGTTATATGGGAAGTGGGCGTGGATACAGTCCGATTTCACCCATTTTCAATACCAACCTACCTTGGGTAAAGGGCAACCGACATGCCAAATTTCATTAAGATATCTCCCTTTTTGCTCGAGTTATCGTGTACACGGACGGACGGACGGACAGACAGACATGGCTTAATCGATTTCTCTTTTCATTCTGAGCATTTTGGTTTATATATGTCTGTATCGATCTCGATTCCTTTAGGCTGTTACAAACAACCGTTATGTGAACAAACTTAAAATACCCTTGTGTACAAGTGCGCTCGGGTATAAAAAAAAGTAGTGGCACACTAATCTAACCGATTTAGGGTCGTTTTAACACCAATTTTGTTCTGAAAAAATTTTTTTGAAGGGCAGATAAATTTTAAAACATACTTGAGAAAATAGCACTTACAGCCGCACTCAGAGTCGTTTAATGATTACTTAAGGGTTTCCTTAGTGAAAATGCATTATTATGGACGACGAAACCTACTGCTTTCAAAATGTCAAACATATTGCTGGATTTTTATAATGCTGCAAGTCGCCAAGATGCTCCTGAAAGCTGTAAGTTGAAAATGAAGTCCAAGTTTCCAAAAAATACATGGTTTGACAAGCCATTTTTTCCTGTGGCCGTAAGAGCAGCCCTTATATCATATCCGGGACAATGAACGCTCGAGTTTACTGGGATGAGTGCATTAAAAAGCGTCTTCTACCGTTAATTAAGAGAGGTGGTAGTATACCACTGTTCTGGCCGGACCTGGCAAGTTGCCAGTATGCCAAGGACACATTGCAGTGGTATAATACAAATAACATCAATTTTGTATCTCGCAACTGCCACCCACCAAATAGGCCAGAGCTTCGGGGAGTATTGGTCGATCGTGAAAGGAATATTGAAGAAAACAGGTGAACTGGTAACAAATATTGAAGATTTAAAAACGAAGTGGTTTTGGGCATCGCGTAAAGTCGATGATGCACTCGTGCAAAGGATGATAACTCGTGTGCGACGAAGCGTCCGATCACTTGCATGTGGAGCAAAAAGCAACTAATATTTTAACATTTGAAATATATTTAGACCTCAAAGTATTATATTAAAAAAAGGTAAATTTCAAAGCCTTTTACTTGCTTTCTTGTAGTAATTTCTAAGTGTCGCAGGTTTGCTGTGTTCACCCTTTATTCGGTATAGGAAATGCAGCGTGCAGAAGAAAAAATAAGATAAGGTGGTATTGGGATGACAGCTGGATTTTTTCGCCGTGAAGAACATTACATCTAAATGATGTGTTTCTTGTAATTAATATAATTTTATACATATATACAGCTGGCACCACCTTGTATTATTGCACCATGGACTGACTGCTATTTTAGCTAGTTTTAGGATTACTACGCCCGGGTATTGGTTCAGATCGGATAAAACAATACAGTAGCTCTTATTGAAATATATTTTGTTTTTAAAAATACCCAACAGGTATAGCGATTTTTACCATATACCTACGAAATTATGCATCATCAAAGTTCCAGAGATATGCCCATACATTCTAAGCTAAGATTTTGACACAACTAATTTCTCACCAGTGTGCAACAATTGCTTTTAACTAATTGCGGCTTAATACCTAAGCACAGGAGCAATATATCAGCGGTGACAACGGCTGGCCACATATGCATGAAGAAGAGTGGTGAAAAAGTGAAAATGAAACTTTTTTACAGGCGTGGGATTTTGAAGAAAAGTTGCTCTACTTAACAGAGGCAAAGAGGAACAGTAAGAAGAGAATAAAGTGTATGTGCAAATGTACTATCGTACCTGAAACTTTGAGTAGTTCACAATTTTACAAGCTTTTATTTAACTTCACTTATATGTAGGTATGTATGCCTGGAATTTAGCAATCAATATTTAACAATCTTCCCCATGAGCTACAGACTTAAAATTTCAAACTTAGCTCAGAATCCGATGACAATGCAATGTGAAAGATGAATTAATCCGCTAGGTCATGCAGGAGTCGAGATAATTGTAAAACCCGCATTTATAGTCTGTTTTGGTTCATATTTGGAACGTATAATACTTAAATAAAAGGAAATAACTCCACCAAAAATTTTGCCGCTAGGTGGCGAGGGGGTCGATATATTTTGAAAACCTGCATCTATGGTCTGATTTAGTCTATATTACTACTATATTACTTATATGAAAAGGAATAACTCAACAAAAAAATTTGCCGATAGGTGGTGCAGAAGTCGAGATATTTGAAAAACCCGTATTTATGATCCCATTTGGTTCACATTGAATGAATATTACTTACATGTGCAGCAGGATGGCTTGATCAGAAAATAAATACGTCCGCTTCGGCAATGGTATGTATGCAATCTGCCGTTCTTTATTCGGGCGTCTTTTCTCTTTTTGTTAAGTTACATGAAAACTATTAAACATACGCGCTCATCGTCTAGTCACACTTTAATGCAAATTATAGTTAAAAAACTAAAAAACTCTTTTATTTCAACAAGAACTAAAAAGTATAAAGTAATTTATAGATATAGCGATTCCGTTTAAGGAGAATAGGAAGTTCCCTAACTTGATTTAATTTATCTTTTTAAATTAGCTTGAAATAGGATTAAAGTGATTGGCGCGTATTATTAGTCAAAATAAAGTCAACTGTAAAGTAAGTTGCAGCTTTTTTGACAGATATCCCACAGCAAAATCATCATACTTTATTGGTTTGATTGACTAAATTTCAGCCCTAAGAGGAATTTTGAAATTCCTTAACATAACGTTTGGATATTGGCAGTCGCGTGATTTGAAAATCAGTAATTATACTCTTTTTTCCTTTGTATTGCATACCAGACTCTTCTTATTCCTGTGCTTACTTAACAGGTCCTGCAGCGCAGCATTCCGCTGTGCTATGTACATAGCTCCAAATAAACCTGGTTATGTTAATTAGGAGCGGATACTACTGTTGGGGGTCCACACAACTTTAGAAATTGCGGAAATGTGCACTCCATCCAATATTCCTTTGGAACTCAACATCACGATCATTATGGACTGATACTCCGATCCTATTGTTCTCAAGTAGGACATTGTACGAACTCCGTCCAAAATATTATGAAGCCCATGAAAACATTCCAATACACAAAGTTGCTTCAAGAAATACCTAAACTGGTAAAAACATCAACGTTAAAATTTCTCTCGTCAACATAAATGCATTCTACAATTACTTTTCCACTACATGCGTTTTTTGGCGGAGTTTTTTTTTTCGAAACTCTTGCTTTATTAAGGACCCGATTCACAGTGCATAGTTAAACCATTGCATTATGGTCTGACGACTATCATTTGCTGGCCAAAATTTTTGGACATGTAACCAAATTGATTTGAAACTTCGTATTCGAAAGTTTTTTAGGTCGCTGATTTCGAATATAATATCAGATTTTTTAAATTCAAAATGGCGGATTCAATGTGGCGACCGAATTTTATAATTTTTTTCTTTTTCACCAAAAGATTATATATAAAGGGGGGTTTCGAGATCCCTGATTTCGAATCCGATGTAAGATTTTTGAGATTCGAAATGGCGGATCCAATATGGCGAAAAATTCTACAATTTATTCTTTTTCACCAAAAACTCATATAAAAGGGGGCTTTTCGAGGTCGCTGATTTCAAATATAATGTCAGATTTTTGAAATTCAAAATGGCGCATCTAATATGGTGACCAAATTTTATCATTCTTACCTTCTCCCCTCAAACTTTTACATTTGATGTCCGATTTTTTGATTCAAAATGTCGGATCCAATATGGCGTTGTCGGAGATGGAGCAAACAAATTTAAATTCCTTCATTCTTTTGCACCACGATTGTTTATATTTGTATATATTAGTACAAATTCTTATCTATTTTTTTGAAAGGACACTAGCACAACAAGTATATTACTTATAACTAGGCTAGGCACACTGCAATGCTGTGCATTAAGAAAAAATAGATATATAGTTTATAGAATAAAATATTAATTTAAGGCAACAGATATATAGAAATAGGTATGAGAAAGGAAAAAAGGCTTTTGAGAAAAATTGCGCGAAGTGAGAAATTTTTTTTTTAAAGATTGTGCCGCTGCAAATAGATATAGATTTTATGTTTTCTGTATCTCATTTTCCGGCACGAAGCATTAAATCTACGTTATTTTCCTGATTTTCTGCTAACTCCGCAGCTTGTCTTCTTTGGGACCGGTCCGATTTTTGAATATAAGCAAGAGGTTTGCGGCCCATTTTCGATATTGTTGGTAAATAAAATATATCAGGTTTTCTTATTATTGTTTTTGATTAAAGCCATTTAGCAGGTTGAATCAAAAAATGTTCACGCTGTCGATGACATTTCTTCCATTTTTCATTTTCTTGCATACCATTCTTGCTTTTTACTTTATGTAGATGTTATACTCTTCGGATGTGTTCCCTTTAGTAATATTTCCCACCATAAAGTTTAAAATGGCGGCCTTTTTTGCATCTTAGTTGACTGCTTCTTTGCAAACATCGGAAAGCACAACAAAACACAAGTATTTTTCTAAAAAAAAGCCCATTTTACAAAATATGCAAAAAGTGCAACATGATTATCAGCCCACAAACTCCAAATGTAACCTTTTAATGCTCACGAAATTTGAAGACCGCCAAATGAACCCAATTTTTTATAGCTCCACTTAAATTGAGATATTATTACAAAAACAAGTAAGGAGAGGCTGTCTTCGGCTGTGCCGAAGGCTTTATACCTTTCATGAACACGCGCAAATCAATGTAAATAGTAACTACTGAAAAACTGATTTTAATTTGCTTGCTGGCTTGCGTCTACTGGGTATGCTAGTAATATATATAGCTGCGATCTTAGTGATTTTTTGAACAAATATTCCATGATCTATTAGCAAATATCTCACCAAGCTTCATGTTTCAATCTTCTAAAATGAGTGAGTAATAGCCAAAATCCTCTTATCTGAATGATCGGTTGTATGGGATATATATTATATATAGCTCCGATCTTTACTGATTTTTTGAACGAACATTTGATGATCAATTAGCAAATATCTCACCAAGTTTCATGGTTTAATCTTCCAAACTGAGGGAGAAATGGCCATAAACCTTTTATCTGAACGATCGGTTGTA
>JAPVRG010099111.1:0-10325 GCA_029783565.1 Rhagoletis cerasi | reverse complement strand
TGAACGGACGTGCTCATTCTCAAACCAATTTGTTTTGAGCTTTCCAAGCTCACAAGCTCATTATTCAGCTGATAAAATGTAGAGCTTAATAAATCGCTCAACGCCTGAAAAACGTTGAACGCCTTATAAAGCTTGGTGCGGAGTTCTACTGAATAAAATTGGATATGATCTAAAATGTATGGATCGAATAACATCAACAAAGTAGTTAATAATCTGTAGAACTATGTAGAAAAAACTTAAAAAATTAGGATAGTCAAAAGCATATAATTCTTGTACTACAACTAGCAAATAAGAAAATCAAAGAACCACAACCGAAACTGAAACAGAAACCGCATAACATTTATACGAGTATATGCATGTAAAAGCAAAATTTTGTCTTAGAAATGTAAGAACTCTAATAATTTTCGGACCTTAATTTCATCTTTGGTGACGAGTGCGGCTTCGGTGAACTGCGCCATTGTTCGAAGCGCGGTGAACCCTGATGGAACGGCATAGCTGCGGCAGCAGCTGCAGCCACATAACCACCACCACCTCCTCCCCCATAGCCGTAACTGCCCCCGCTGCCGCCTAGGCCGCCACCACCCCCAACGCCACCATGCACGCTTGTGACACTACCAAAACGTCCGCCACCTGGTATGGGACTGGCTGTGCGCGAGGTACAGATAACAGCAGCGCTACCGTTGAGACCAGCAAATGGTCCAATGTTGCGTGCCGCTATGCCCTTATCCAGGCGACGCGCAGGTGGTGTCATATGAAAAGCGGAGTTGCTGTGATAGAGATGGCGTTGGGCAGGCGGTGTTACATATGGGCCAGGCATGGTGACCGGATGCTTTTCCACTTGCAAAGCGCTTATTACGACAGCTTCACGGTTGTAATACCTGTGCATTGTATGGATGTGGTTTGTGTGTGGTATGTGTGGTATGTGTGTATGTACGTGAGTGAGAGTGAAAAGACAATACAATGGCGTTTAGTGGAGATTGTTAGTATTTTTTCCAAACATTTATAGATAGACAGTGGTGCATGGTAGTGGTGGTTAACAGCATAGAAAGTTTTACAAAAGACCGCGCGGTAAGCGTGTAAAAGCGAAAGAGTAGTGCGATTAGTCCAATGAAACAGAATTTTCATAAGCAAATTTTTAAATATTCGCCGCGTGCGATATGAAATCGTAACACTTACTTTTTAAGTAGCAGACGTATGTGATCCTCGCTGGCGGTTGGAAATATATTCTGTATTTTATTAACCACCGCATCTGTATCGATGGGATTTGTAAAGGAAGTCTCCTGTATGGTTGAACGGCGTGACATATTGCCCAAGCGTGGAGTTTGCGTCAAGGAGGAGCGTGGCAATGGCAACGGTGACATTTCCTGTAATGCAAAGTAAATGTACAAATGTATGTTTGTATTTTAGAAAATATAATATCTACGCATCAATTAGCTGCATTAGAAACTCACCAAATTCCCACGAGAAGACAGCAATGGACTGGAGGACATATGCAAACTTGTGTTTGTGCCAGGGCCGGCCTGAAAAGCACGCACTGCAGGCAAATTGTTGCTTGGGTACACATGATAGGGTGAGCCATGCTGTACTGGCTGTACAAACAAATAAGTAGGTATGCACATAAACGCATACAGGGTGAACCGGAAACGGATAATGTATAAAGGAAAGCGCAAAGTGAAATCAAATCGAGCAATCCATGCATACTAATGTACACAAAGAAATATATACATATATTTGCGTAAGTATTTTACCTGCATTGCTATGGATTCGTTGGAACAACGTTCATTTTGCAATTGCTTATAACGTGAACGTGGATCCTCCAGCTGCATTGCCTTTGTAAAATAGTTGATGTAGTAACTGCAAAGAAATTAAAATATAAAGCAATAACTACATACTGACGTATATATGTGCCTAGATACATATGTATGCATATGTATATACATATATACATATCTAAAGCGCATAACTATGCCCAATTAAATCAAAACAAGCCTCATAGCACGGCCGCATTTATTTGCCCATGAGAATGGCCTAGAACTGGCTTATTCCTTCCCATGGTCTCGTTGTTACGCACATCGAAGAAAGTTGAAGGCCTTAAAACACCGTACTCAGACATGCTTGCAAACATATGTACATATTTATATATGTATGTATGTAGGCACATACATAACTATACATAGTGGAAGCGGTTCACGGAAAAGGACAAGGACGTTACATTGCCTTGGAAAATCATTTTGTGTGAAGTTGTATGTATGTGTTTTTACTTATGTATAGCAGGTATGTACCCAGCAAAAACTTTGCCATTTTTGGTAAGCACTTTTTAGTACCAATGAAGTAACGCATTACAAGACGGCTATACGCTTACCCATTACATTACATGGAATAAGTTGGACATTTCCTAGATTATCTTCACTGGCATGCCTATGTTAAAGTAAGATCGGTTTTAGGCAGAAATTTTGATTGGCAAACTCCGCGCAATTGTTGTTGCAGCAAACTCGGAGAGAGCGAGTTTGGCGACTCTCACAGTAAACTAAATTTGTTGAGTTAAACTGCTAAAAAATTAGTTTTGCCATACAAAAAAATTTTAGGTATTTGTTGTTATACACAAAAATTGTGGAAGTTTCAATACACACAAAAAAATATCTGGGTAAAATTGACAAAAATCTAAGTTAGAGAGTATAAATCGTGGTTAATATACGGTCAACAGAAACAACTTTCAGTATTATAAAATTGGAAAAATATTTTGTCATATGGCTTTGTTAATTCGATAAAAAGACATGATCAGTAGAACAACCTTATAGATTGTTGGTTTGAAAAAAATTTTTCCAATTGAAAACAAAAACTATGGCATAGTCATAAAAGAAACTATCAGTATGATTAATAATATATATTACGATTGACAACTTATTTTTCATACTGAATATTCATTTTTTCATGCTGACAATTAATGTCAAATAATATTATCAATAAGACTAAATATATATTGTTGGTTTGAAAAATGAAAAGGATTTTTTTCATTAAAAAGAATTACAATATTTTGTCCATATGACAAAATTAGAATAACTAAAACAACAACAAATATTTTTTTTAAATTCAATTCACTTTATTTTTAATTATAATTATAATTTTGTGCACTAGGTAAATAAGTGCAACTGCATATGAAAATTGTGTAACTTATAACACTACATACAATAAATATGAATATTTTTTTTCATTTTGAAGTTTATAAAAAAGTCTACGTACGGAGAATTTTTCAAAATGTATGCAAAGTTTTTTATTTTAATTTTTTTTAGCTAATTTTTTGTATAAACTTTTTGCAAAACTCAGGAAAATTCAACAAATTTGCATAAAAATTGGCAACTTTTCAATAGGATTTTTTAGAAAAATTTTTTGTATGCAGTTTTATAGCCCATTCAATTCTAGTATAACACAGTGCAAGTTTATAAACGCAAAAATTAAAAAAAAATATTCATATTTATTGTATGTAGTGTTACATATATATATGGGTCACAACACCAATTTCATTATTAACTGAAAATTGCAAAATTTCACCGGCATATTCATTCTGTGACAAATGTTTCCTTAAGAGATAGTCTGTGTTGCATTCTTTAAATGGGGTTGACAAAATATTTAAAATCGCTTCCAATGTATTGATTTGTGATGCAGAAAATCTGCTATTGGCTCAGTAGTTTTCTTCACAACGCTTTTTTGGATAGCTGACACATCACTTCTACAAAAGTTGTAGTTCCACTGTGAGTCTTGACTGCGACACAAATTTTATAAGTTCTTCAACACTCTTTCCACCTAACTCTTCTTGAGAAAATAACATTTCTTTATTGTAATTAATGCAATTATTGTTTGCAGTGTTTTCCGAAAAACTGCCGATATTTCTTTTTTTGTGCAAATTGACCGCGGAATGCATGTGTTTCCTTTTTCACTACATTTCATTTCACATTGAAAGCAACAACATTGCTAGATTTGTGATTGCTCATATTTTCAAATTGAAAAATATAAATCAATGTGACAAAAAAATCTCCTTCATTTTAATAATATTTTTATCAATCCAACACTTCATAATTTATAGATTTTCTTCTATCAAAATGATATTTTGTACAATTAATAAAAGAAAATGTAAATTTAAGGAAATTTTGTCACAGCAACAAAACAAATTTTTTCTAATTGATAAATATAATTTGTTCAAACTAAAAACTGCTCTCTTTGTAAAACTAATGAAAATATTCTTAATATGACAAAATTGAAAGGTGAAACTGATAAATTTTGTTTAATCTGAAAAAAAATCGTTTGTTAAGGCTTAACAAATATATTTTGTCAATTTGACTTAATTATTTATTTGTGTGTACTTGGGGCACAGTTAATTGCCTATCCAATATCACATAAAATATTAACTTTTTGCACGATATGTACATATTTACATCTGCAGTTTCATTTCGTCTTGGCAACAAGCATATAAACCGCAATCAACGTGCAACTCTGTGCCAAACTCGGCGTAATCACCTCAGACCAAACTGAGCAGCCGCCATTTAATTTACTAAACAAAAGTTTCTCTGCATAACATTGACCTAGTGCATTCTGTAGATAGATGGTAGCTCGAAAAAATGCTTACTCATTGGGATTCACAGCTTACCATCTACACTACAGAATGCATTACTTTAACATGGGCATGTCATTGGAGAAGTAATTTAATAAATGTACAACGATTTGCCTTCTTGTAATGCGTTACTTCATTGGTACAAAAAAGCGCTTACAAAAGAAGCAAAGTTTTTACTGGGTATATGAATACCAAAGCGAATTTGCGAATAAAGTCTGTATGTATGTGTATTTGCATGCAGACTTTGGAAAGTATGTTTTACTGTGTATTTGGGGTGTGCAACAGACAGAGTTGCCAACCTTAGCGCAGTATTAAAAAATAGAAAGAAGTATTCGAACTTTTAAGCAGGTTCCGGTACAGTTACGATCTAAATACATACATAGGTTTAATAATATAGAGAAGTATTCCAAATTTTAAATTTTGTGGGGGAACGAAAAGTTTGATCAATTAATACAGTTCCTATACAAAAAGACAGATAGAAAGACACATATCTTCGCCATTTTTGGGAGGTTTAGTTATCTGTTAGACTGAACATATCCTTCTTATCATGCTTATTAATTGTATGACGAAATCTCCAAAAACGTTAATTTTGAATTACTTCTCTATAGTACTATACGTGCGATATGTATGTATATGTGCATATATCATAACAGAGTCTGAAAATAAAAGTCATTTTTAGATTTTGAGATCTAAGCAACAACAAGTTAAAAAAAATTTTGTACCACTTTTACGAAGATACCATTAAAATTCTGTATCATTGTAGAATATAATTTCCTCATCAGCTCAACAAATTTGATTTTTGTTATTTTAAACCAATGCGGATTATTTTTTGCTTCTTATTTTTCAGGCAAAAATAAAATTAAAATCTTGCCTACATTTTTAACATAAAATAACGCATTATCTTTATAATATAATTACATGGTTAGGGATATTTCGGGCTTTTATGAGACTTAACCAGATTTCCTCGGAATTTTTTAGTAGAGTTAAAGATTTTTTGAGACTGTCCTCGATTTTTCGGTAGTTTTTCAGTATCGTTCAGATTATTCGTAATTTTTTGTGTTTTATAAAGGGAGCTTTTTTTAGACATGTGGTTTTCAATGAGGCAATACTTTTTTCGGAGTTGGTCTTTTTGACAGCTGTTACTTGATTTATACTAAGTTTGGTTTTCCATTTCATAATGAACAGACATACGGCTCCCATTGCTGCAAAAAGTGGTCGAAAATTGGGCCTCTCGGCTGGAATTTATTCGAGCCAGCCGCGACGGTCTCTTGCCTGAAATCATTTATAAATAATGGCAAACCCTTATCTTTATAATAACGCTAAATTCTTGGCCATAACATTAAACTATATGCGTTTTATTTCTTTTTGAAAACCACATGTCTAAAAAAACACCCTTTACATATTTCGGGACCTTTGGAGTTTTTTCGGGACTTTTTCGTGGCATTTCCGTGTTTATTTTTCGTTTTTACGTTTCGGAATTTTCGCGAAATTTTATTCAAACTTAATTTTTTCGATGACACAAAACTCTAAGCGCCTTTTAAAAAGAAAGTGTTATCGAAAAAATTTAATTTTACTCGAGTATATTTTTCCACACAACTTTTATTGGGCTTAAGGAAATAGCTTAAAAGAATTATAAGCACACTGGTTGAGCCCCGGCCGCTTCGACAGACACTATAAATTAAATCTAAAACAATTAGTTTAGTTTTCGAAAAAGATTATTGCAATTCTACGTTTTTCAAGCAACTAGTTCGAAAAATTATTATTTTTTATTAAATCCAGGATTCATCTCTAGAAATTTATAAAGTGGTGATGAAGCTATGGCACTGTTTATAAATAGGCAAATCGTTTTTTTTTGATTTCCGAATTTATTTCGAGTTATCGATTCGAGTGGCACCAAGTAGGGAAAATAAAATGTTTCGCGATAAGATGCATTACTTACTATATATGCTGCTTCAGGACTCTGTAAGGGTAAGGTTTGATCAGGTTACTCTGGCTGCCAAGTAAAGGCCTTACAAAGACCGTCCGTAGTGTTGCTAGATGCATACCCTTGAATCATTGCTCACAACCCTTAGGCAATGTGGAAGAACATTGACGTATTTTTTTCGAATTGTAGCAGGCGATTTGGCCCTTTATCGATTTCTGATTACAGGCCTTGTAACTTGATTGTACCAAGTGGTACGAGTATTTGTCTGCTAAAAGCTGGATACTCGTAAATTATGTGCTCCGCTGGTTCCTCGTGTTAGTTGCACCTCCTACACTTTTCGTTATCCACTAGATCCATTTTGAAGGCATGTACTGCGATGCCCATTCCTACCATTAAACTGTTCTTCTTATTGATAACAAGAAATTTGTAATTTCTGTATCGGATGAGGACATATTTTTTACAACCCTGCAGCTCTGCCTACATTTTCACACCCTGTATACTTGGACGTACATGGGCATATCTGTCGCTAGATAGCTCGCTTGTGTCCTGGGAGCCAATATACATTTGTACATATGAGTATGAGTACGAGTATGCGGTATAAGTATGAGTAGGAATATGAGTATGAGTATGGGTATGAGTGTGAGTACGCGTATTAGTACAAGTATGTGAATGAGTATGAGTAGGAATATGAGTATGAGTATGGACCGTTTTCACAGCCATTAGTTAACTAATAGAAAACCAGCTGTTTTTAACAATGAGTTTACTAATGGATGTGCATTGGTTAACTAATACTGTGAAATGAAAAGTGTTTGGTTAACATTAATCTTTTAGTTAACTAGTGGCTGTGAAGACGGCGCGAGATAATTGTTCATTATTATGTGGAGAAATACTCATACATACAAACATACATATAAGTAATATACGGGTAATAGGAAGAAGTTTCACTTCAGGCGTGCGTGGGATCCACATACAACTTTTTTTTTATAGGAAACCATAAATTTTGCGCGGTAAGTTAGGTTATGTTTACAATTTCAACAAACTAAAATCTGGAGGATGACCTACGGCCACTTTTTGCATTGGAGTACTCCTGGGCGGTCCGCAGAACCACAGAAAGAGCCTAGGGGTCCATAGGTCATAAATCTAGCACTGCTCAGAAAGCAGCATCAACAGCTCAGAAGCAATGGCAACTTCGTCACCCGAAATAATCGAAAGAAAGATTGCGTGGAAGATTTGTAAACTCCTTCGGCTCTGGCGGCCTTTGCTATATACATTAGGGTGCCCCTTATTTTTTATTTTCAAAAAATCTCAAGTCTCACCCCCCAAAAAGTTGAGGTTGGGTGCAAAAAAGACCTGTGCTAACCCCTTGTGCTAGGCCCCTTGGACCACGCTTACCCTACTCGACTTACATTTGAAGTTTGAATTGCTGTAACTCATACCACATTGCCAAGTTAGCACTCGAAATGCTGTCTAATAGGGCGTCCCTTATTTTTTGTTTTGAAAAAATTTCAAGTCTCACCCTTCAAATAACTGAGGTTAGGTACAAAAAAAGCTGCCGTAAAATTTTACGCCTCTTGGACCACGCCTTTCCTACCCGACTTGCGTTTGAAGTTTGAGTTGCTGTAACTCATACGACATGGTGATCCATGTGCAGTAATATAATGTATAAAATCCCTTTTCTTAATTTTTATTCACTAAATTGGGTAAATTTAAGATACTAGTGAACGCATTGCAATACGTATTTGTTTTATTATTTTTCGTTTGGTGAAAGTTAGCAATGTTCCAATTCGAAGCTCATGTTTCTACTAAGCTCAATACTAGCGTTGTCGATCTTCGTGCCTAGGAACTAGATGAGTGCACAAGACATTTTGCTTGCATAATCTTCATAGTAAACAGTATTGAGTTGTTCAGTTTTTACTGTTCTTGATTTTATGAGATCACTGAAATTACTGTTCTCTTTCATCAAAAACACTCAACATTGCCTTATCCGCGGAGCAACGGGATTAGAAAGTTCATCCGGCCGAGAACAGGCAACAGCCGTATTCAATGCCTTGTCGAAATGAGAATTAACGACAAAAGTTAATGCATTGCGCTGTGATACAACTGCTTCCAATACGGGCAGATTGAATGGAGCGTGCGTCCGGTTGGAAAAAAAGCTCGGCAGAGATTTATTATATCTGCCTTGTCGTCGCCACATTTACGAGCTAGTTCTGAGAGCAGTCGTTGAGGAAAAATTGCCACACTTAACATCAAGTCCAGATGTACCTTTATTTAAAGAATTAAAAAAAAAATGGTCAAAAATATAATTAGTGGAATGAAAGACGAACGTTGTCAAAAAACTTGCAACCAGTCGCATACGCTATTTGCCATTTTGATTGTAATGAGTTGGGAAAAACTCATTTGAGGGCTGGTTATTTGGAGTTCTTGGAACTAACGATGATTTTTCTAAAGAAAGATGCAGAAAAAAATTTTAATTTCGCCCGCCTGGTGCAGTGCACCAAGCAAGATGGATGTCTCGAGCTATATATTGCCTAAAAATATTTTTGTTTCGAGCACAGTATACCTTTGATGAAGAACAAAAGCTTGCACATTCTGATGTTTGCGATTTTATAATTCGCTTTTACGTAAAAGCATGGTTTATTTGTCCCAATGCCTAAGCAGCTGCTGTAGAGGATCTAAATTAAAAAAAAAAAATGTTAAACTGTATGAAGTCATAGATCCGGTTTCATCCCAGGCAGCAGTAACGAAATGGAGTAAGCATTTATGGTATCTTTCTGGCTTTTTTTAATGAAAAATGTTAGTACAAAAAAAATATGGTAAAAGCACTTGTAAAAGAAGGCAGAGGTGGCACTAAGAAAAAATTCACAGGCGATCACAACACTGTTCAAACACTGGCAACACTTAGAAATAAATTTTCCAACAATAATTAAAATTTTACTTTTCAGACAAATCAATAGATTTTTTTTATTTCCCGCCAGAGTTTGACCTTATTTTCAAGACTGAAGATCGATCCAGCTTTTCTGAAATGTGATTTAAATAAAAGGCAAAATAAAGGGGAAATGAGCTGATAAAACTACTACAAGAAGTGAACGATACAGCAAAAAAAGCAGTGAAATTAATGCAAGAAAGATTATCATGCCGTTATAACAAACGATGAGAGTCAGAGGGCATACGTATTGCAATGTGTTCGCGATCATCGTTCATTATATCCTAACTGTACACAGAAAATTTCAAATAAAGATTATTAAACCAAAACCGTCCAGGCTCGTTAAATAAATAAATTTACCTAATTTAGTGAATAAAAATTAAATAAAGGGTTTTATACACTATACTAGAAAAACCCGGCAGACGTTGTCCTGCCTTTTAGTCGGTTTTGCAACTGTATACAAAATGATTTATTTGGTTTCTTTCAATCTATGTAAAGGGTGGTTAAATTTTAAGGGCCGATGTTGAATGTGAACCACACCTAAACGTCAAGTTTTTTTCTGCATTTCATTTGACATTTCTCAATTTCAGACTAACTCAATTTGAACATGGAAAGATACACAATCGAGCAATGGTGGCAAGACATGGCAACAGTGGATGATCAATTTTCGAAAAAAATCATCTTCAGTGATGAGGCACATTTTCACCTCAGTAGATTCGTCAATAAGCAGAATTGTCGCATTTGGGCGAATGATAATGCAAGAGTGCTTGTCGAAAAACCAATGCACCCACAAAGAGTGACTATTTGGTGCGGTTTATGGGCTGGCGGCATCATCGGGCCGTATTTTTTCCATGAGGCCGGTCAGGCAGTTA
>JAPVRG010099103.1:0-10233 GCA_029783565.1 Rhagoletis cerasi | reverse complement strand
TTCAAAGATCCCTACACCCGAAAAATTCTGTATAACTCTCTAGTTCGCTCAAAGCTGGAATACGCCTCTTTAATCTGGAATCCAATTTACTCAACTCATTCTTCTAGACTTGAAAGAGTGCAACCAAGCTTTATTCGCTTCGCTCTCGAACCACTCCATTTTAATGATCCCCTACCATCTTATACGGCCCGCTGTACGCTTATAAATGTGAAATCACTTGCGTCTAGGCGATCTATTCAGTCGCTGCTTTTCATATACGATATTATTAATGGCCTAGTTGACTGTCCAGAGCTTCTTGAGCAAATAAATTTCAATGTTCCTTATAGAACTTTGCGCTCTCATTACCCGTTTCATATTAAAGTAAATAAAGCTAATTATTACAATTATGACCCCATTTCAGGAGCTCTCATTGAATTTAATAGAATTTCGAGGAGCCTTGATCTGGACTTCGCCTTTCCGAGATCTCGTTTTGGTTCATTAATAGAATCGATTCCTAACTATATTTATTTATATCTAATTTACGCTTAAGATGGAAGTTTGTATAGCTAGTCTGTAAGATTTGTAAATCATAGATTTAATAAATGAAATGAAATGAAATATTTCTTCTTCTTTATTGGCGCAGTAACAGCCTAAGCGATTTTGGCCGAGTCCAAAACAGCACGCCTGTCACTTCTCTTCTGTACCAACTGACGCCAATTGGAAATGCCAAGTGAAGCCAAGTCCTTCTCCACCTGGTCTTTCCAACGCAGAGGAGGTCTTTATCTGTTACCAGCATCGCGACCCGCGTTGGATACTTTCCGAGCAGGAGCGTTTCTGTCCATTCAACCGACATGATCTAGCGAGCCGTGGCGCTGTATCTTAATTCGCTGCCCTATGTCTACATATAGGCTCGATTCTCTCAGAAAATCTGATGGAATTTATACCACGTCGCTGCTAGACACATACAAGACTCCTGGAAACTCATTTTCCGAATAGCAGGATAATTCCTGACGCAGGCAGAGATATGGTGAAGGATAGTGCTTCGAGCAGAGCCACCAGACTAAACTGGTACATAGCATCACGGGTGGTGACTAAGGAGGCAGTGAGGTTTTCCCTAGCCTCTTTTGACGACTTTAAGTCACCGGGCCCAGATAGTGTGTATCCGAATATGCTAAAGTGTGGGGTAGACAGGCTTGTAAGGGCTCTAATAAGGGTATTTCGGGCCTGTCTGGCATTTAGCCGCGTTCCCACTCTTTGGAGAAAAGCCAGGGTAGCCTTCAATCAGGGGCGCACCCAGGAATACAGTTTGGAGGGGGTTTTGTACTTCAAAAGATATATCAGCAGAAAATACTGAAATTTCGCTTCAGAAAATACGTTCTTTAAAATACATTTATGCAGGTTTTATGTGCAGTCTGTAATAAATAAAAAGATACACTTTTTGAAGTTACTTAATTGCACTTTATTTACATACAATTTAGGAAGAATTCAAACATTATTAAGAAATTAACGGTTCTCCTAAATTCTTTTATGATAATTGAAGTGGGTTGTGTTTTTGCTTAAAAATTACTTGTTTAATGAAAAGTTCTATAAACACAAGATGTGCTCATCTTTCAAAAGTAATAAAAAAAAATGTGAAAAAAGAATTTTAATAAAAATAAATTAATTAATTTCAAGATATTTTTTAACTTTTTTTTCCAGTTTTCCTCTATGTCTCAGAAAGTTTGTCTATAATTTTTTGCACTGTAGGAGTGAGTTCCCTATACAAATAAAGAAGTGCTAAACCGTTCAATCGTCCTTGTGACATTGTGCTTCTTAAATATGTATGTTTTAAGTCTACGGAGTGGTGAAAATGATCTCTCATTCTCGCATTTTGTTATGGGGAGAGTTACTAGAATGGCGAATAAATTAAATATATAGACATATGAGCTGCTATAAATGAAAGTGGTGTAATGCATAGACTCCTATTTTTATGTTTATTAAATTACATTCAATGGAGAAAGATTTCTTAAAAAATAATCCTAATAATTTTACCTTACAATCTTATCGCAAAAATATTTTTTTTGAAAGTGGTTTAGGTCCATTCGTAATGATCATAATTGAAACAACATTTTAATCGCTCTTATTATTACAATTGCGCAGATCTTTGGCAAATATTTATGCTCTAGGACCCTATAAAGCCAAAAGTGTAAACAAGGTAACGGCACTTATCCCCTGATGTAAAAGTGAAAAGTAAATTTGGGGTTCGTTCGCAATTCCTATTCTTTCGTTTTACTTTCAAATTTGCAGCGTCCTTTTTATTTATTTATTTTTTTTTTTAACTACACGATCAAAAATACATCTACATTTTGCGTTCGTTTGACATAATAATAACAATTTTTTCTTACTTATTATTTGTTTAAGTTATTACTTGAATACCCCTTTTAATTATTATTTTCTTAACTATAAAAGCAAATAAAAAAATTTTATTTTTTAACAATAAAATTTCCATAAAGGGTGTTAAAACATTTTGGTTTAAAAATTGGTTATTTTTGAAAGTGGTGCAAGTCCATTCGGAGCTAAAAACAGCTTAGCTTCGTAAGCAACTCTAATATTAATTATTGCATAATAAATTTGATGTAATAGTAACCCAAAATGAACCCCAAAACCCACCCCTTGGGTGCGCTAATGCCTTCAATGCCAAACCAGGAGAGGATGACTATGCGCTGGCGAAAAGCTTCAGGCCAATCAGCCGGACATCCTTCATCCTGAGTGCACGGTCGAGAAGTAAATTAGATCAAGGGTTTTGGTGAATAGCCCCCTTAATGTTCATCAACAAGCATACCAAAGCGGAAAGTCCTTTGAATCAGCTCTACATGACCTCGTAACAAAGATCGAGGTGAGGCTGGAAGCAGGTGAGTACACAATGGGAGTCTTTGCTGATGTTGAGGGGGCGTTTGACAACGCTACTTTTGACTCCATGTGCTTGCTGTCAATCCCAGCAAGACGACCCTGGTCTTGTTTACGCGGAAAATAAAATTGGATGGTCTCAACCTTCCAGTGCTTAGAGGCGTAAACCTAAGCCTTTCTGTGGATGTGAAATATCTAGGGGTAACTCTAGATACGAAGCTTACATGGAAAACTCACGTCGAGTTGAAGGTAAATCGAGCGCTAAAGGTTTTCGGACAGTGTCGGAGAACCTTTGGAAAAACCTGGGGTCTGAGACCGGCTATGGTTTTTTGGGATATACATAGCTCTAATCAGGCCAATCGTCACGTATTCTGCTGTAGTATGGTGGCACAGAACCATGGTCAAAACCACGGTTTCTGTGTTAAACAGGCTACAAAGGAGCGTGTGTATAGGCATTACGGCTGTCATGAGAACAACGTCAGGGCCGGCTCTTAATGCTTTGTTGAATTTGCCGCCATTGGACTTAGAGATCCAAGAGGAGGCAATGAAAAAGATGTGTCGGCTGCACTCTTTTGGTCTGTGGCACGACGATCGGAGCTCTGGGCACAGAGAGTTGTTCAGAAGGTTGTCAGAGCAATTTCCTTTGTTTTTGGCACCAAATGACAAGCTGATACCTAGAGTCTCCTTTGGTAGAAAGTAGTCGTTAGATTTCCTACAAGGGAACAATGGAGAGATCCAGACACTCTCTTGGGAAGCTCGGTGAAAACTTTCTATACTGACGGCTCAAAGACTGAAAACGGTGCTGGAGCTGCATGGCATCTGGACGGAAACTTCATATGCTTTACCGCTTTAGATGCAATGGCTACGGTCTTCCAATCGGAGGTCTTTGCAATACTGAAAGTGGCAGACTTGATAATTTTCGAAAGGTGGCTCGGTCATAAAGTCAGGATCTGCGGTGACAGCCAGGCTGCTCTAAAGGCCCTGGAAACCGCTCGCACCTCTTCAAAGTTAGTCCAGGAATGTAAGTTGGAACTGAACTCCGTTTCACGATGGAATGAGCTTGTACTTGTGTGGATGCCAGGACACTACGGCGTTCAAGGTAACGAACTCGCTCATGAATTGGCGAACTGCGGTTCTCTGGAGCGCCCAATCGGACCGGAGCCAATTTTAGCGCCAAGTATAGCGGGAACGATCGGGTCACCAAGGATCTCATAAACAAAACTCACGAGAACCGTTGGTGCACTACTGACATTTGCAAAATAAACAAGTGTTTCCTGAAAATGCCTGCCAGGGTGGTAGCAAAACTTCTTCTCAGACAAAGAAGGAGTGATCTACGAGCTCTGGTAGGACTTATTACGGGGCACAATCCATGGGAACAACATATGGCCACCATCGGCATCATCGACGATCCACTGTGTACATCGTGTTTGGAGGACGAGGATAGTACAGAGCATTTCCTCTGCCGCTGTCCGGCCTTCGCCAGACTCAGATGGTGCATTTTTGGGTCGGATGTACTGAGAATGGACGACGTACATTCTCTTTCCCTCAACAAACTGCTAAAATTCATAAAGGAGTTTGGTAAGTTTGCGGACGAGCAATGAACTCCCACCCCACCCACATATCCCATTCGTCTAAATCCTGTCTCTTGGCATTAAGCACAATGGGCATTACTACCTGAGTGCTTGGAAAAATTTGTTTATGGTTTTTCCGGCCACCCACAATTCTATTCCATTCCACGTCTACAGCGATGTAAAGCTCATACAGCTGATCGTTAAAACTGAGGTACTGGCCATTGCCAACGCGCAAGGGCCCGTAAATCTTTCGCAGGATCTTTCTATCGAAAACTCCAAGAGCAGCTTCATCAGATGTTTTCATTGTTCATGCCTCCGCGCCATACACCAGCACAGGCAATATGAGTGACTTATAGTGTAATTTTTGTACGACGAGAGAGGACTTTACTTCTCAATTGCCTACTCAGTCCAAATTAGCACTTGGTGGCAAGAGTGATTCTCCGTTGGATTTCAAGGCTGACATTATTATTGGTGTTAATGCTGGTTCCCAAATACACGAAGTTGTCTACCTTTTCGAACTTGTAACTGTCAACAGTGACGTGGGTGCCAAGACGCTCATGCTTTTGCTGTTTGTGTGATGACAGGAGATACTTCGTTTTGTACTCGTTCACCACCAGACCCATTCGCTTAGCTTCTCTATCTAATCCCGAGAAGGCAGAATAGACGTAGCCCTTGCTTTTACTGATAATGTCCATGTCGTCGGCATACGCCAGCAATTGCACGCTCTTTTAAAGTATTGTGCCTGAGCGGTTCACATCTGTGGCTCTTTTTATCTTCTCCAGCATCAGATTAAAAAAATCACACGAAAGGGAGTCACCTTGTCTGAAACCTCGCTTGGTATCCAACGGCTCGGAGAGGTCTTTTCCAATTCTTACGGAGCTGACGGTATTTCTCAACGTCATTTTACATAGCCGTATTAGTTTCGCGGGGATACCAAACTCAGACATCGCGGCATGAAGACAGTTTCTTTGCGTGCTGTCGAAAGCGGCTTTTAAATAGACAAATATATGGTGTGTTTCGATCCTATTCTTGCGGGTCTTTCCCAAGATTTGGCGTTTTGTAAATATCTGATCTATGGTGGATTTGCCAGGTCCAAAGCCACACTGATAAGGTCCAATCAGTTCGTTGAAGGTGGGATTCAGTCTTTCACACAATACACTCGACCTTGTAACCGATGCTAAGAAGGCTGATCCCGCTGTAGTTGGCACGTATGGCGGGGTCGACTTTCTTGTGGGCCGAGCACACTTAAATTCCAGTTGTCGGGCATGCGTTCATCTGACCATATTCTGCATAAGAGTTGATGCATGCACCTTCTCAGCTCTTCGCCACCGTACTTGAATAGCTCAGCTGTTAGGTCGGCAGCTCCAGCAGCTTTGCTGTTTTTCAGCCACGTAATCGCTATTCGTACCTCGTCATAGTCGGGTGGTGTGACATAGTCTCAATCTTTATCGACTTGGGTTTCCGGTTAGCCTTCTCCACAACTTTCAGTGCTGTTGCCATTCAATAGAGTTGAAAAGTGTTCCCTTCATAATTTAAGTACGTTCTGGGCATCGGTCTCTAGGTCGCCATGGTTGTTCTTACAGGTGTTCGCACTGGTCTTGAAACCTTCCGTAAGTCGCCTAACTCTCGAGCGCTTTTCCTGTCGACCAGCATCTCAAGCTCTTCGCACTCACGTATTTCGGCCTCTCTCTTCTCATTGCGGCAAATACGTCTCGCTTCCTTCTTTAGTTCCCTATAACGCTCCCAAATGGCTCGCGTTGCGCCCGAACGCAGCGTGGCCCTGTAGGCGGCATCTTTTTTCTCTGCAGCTTCTTGACATTCCTCATCGTACCAGGTGTTCTTACGGGCTCCCTGAAATCCGACTACTTCTTCGGCGGCGGTACTAAATGAGCGGGAAATGTCTAATATTTATGAAAAGCAAAAATTGCTGCTTTAACTGCATTAGACTATCTTTCAAGTGATGCCAAGGCACAACTCAAAAATCCGATCTGGAAATATACGTCTGTGGATCGCAGGGACCGAAAATAACAGTTATTTTTTCCAACAGTCAAATTTGGCCAGCTATTTTTTAAATCCGAAATAAAAGTCCTTTTCGGATAATAAACAAACCGCCTATCCAAATTGAAAAACTTTGGTATCAAATGAAAGAAGACGAAAATAGCTAAACTAGGAAAGCCACATTTTGAAACATATTTCAACCAAAAATGTTATGTAATTATCATAGAACAAACCTTGGGTCAGGTATATAAAATTATGTTGCACTAAATTATAAAAAAAAATTAAAAAAATGGAGGTGGTAACCTTAGTTCGTTATTTCTGTTTAAAAGCTATTTCCATCCTTTTTCATTTGATAACAAATTTGTTCAATTTGGATAAGCGGTTTGTTTATTATCCGGAAAGGACTTTTACTTTGGATTTAAAAAATATCTGGCCAAGTTTGGCTGTTGGAAAAACTAACTGTTATCTTCGGTCCCTGGTGGATCGTACAGATTCAAAGCAATTAATACAAGATCGGTTATAACAGTAGTTTTCTTTAGCGCGTTTCTGTAACTCAATGGAGAAATTCTCTACCAAAGCGAATTCATATGATGGATTCGCCGCCTTGTTCTCTACTGCTAATGAGTAGTAGAGAGTCTTGATAAAAATATTCACGAGGTACAATCGCTGAGAGCCAGTTTTAGGAATTTTGACGTTCACTAGCATTTTACAAATTTTCTCTCGCTTTCATATCATTCGTTTGTTTTGATTTTCACTCAAGCTAAAGAAATATATATAAGATTAATGTAATGAATTTTGGAAATGGCGCGATAAAATAAACAATGACGTGTTGCTCTATAATAACAAAGTATATTTTGCGTTAAAACTATTCCATGTACACTATTTACAAAAACTCTTACCTATAATAACAAAGAAACGACAATTAAAGTTTATTCCTTCATCTGCCAATTCCTTTTCACAATTTATAATTATTAAAATTATTATTTAACTTTTTAACAGCAGGCACTTATTCTACTCTTGACACTTATTCTAACCTTCCTTCTTCTCTCCCACTTTATCGTACATTACGCTATCTACCTTACCAGTGCTCTAAAGCGTGGTAACATTAAACTTAAAGAAATAAATTTTCTTTACACCTCCCCTTCTGAGAGAGAAAATTTCTAATTTTCTAGCCTTCTAATGTAGGTATTGGTATCAGCTTGGAAATGTGAAAAAAATTGATTCTGTTTTCCTGTGACCCGTATTTAACTTGTATATCGAGCTCGAAATCTTTTCGACAATCTCGCACGATCCAATTCTCAGTTCATCTAACTTCTTTCTGTTTAATTTGTTTCCATTTTCCACATAGACCATATTACCTACTTCAAATTTATAGTTTTTGCGATTTTTATCGTACAAGTTTTTGTTGTATTCATGTGATTTTTTTGTGTTTTTAGTGCCAATTCCCTGTCTTTCATCCAATCAATTTCCAAACGATCTTGTCTTAATTCTTTTGGGATTATTGAAACATCTGTTCCATAAAGCAAATATCTTGGTGCATAACCAGTAACTGAATGTTCTGTGTCGTTGTATTTATTCACACACTCTTGAGCTATCGTCGTCCATGCTATTTTGGGTTTTCCTTCGTTTATTTTGCATCTGATTTTGTTCACCAGTGTTTGGTTCAGCCTCTCGTTCAGACCATTTGAAAATGGAGCATTAACTGATGTAAACACCATTGTTATTTGTTTCTCTTTTAGGAAATTTTTAAACTCTTTAGAATTTATTCCAGGATATTGATCAGTCAAAAGCATTTCAATGTCCTCCGTTTCAGATATATTGTTTGTTAATTTTATAATCATTTGCACTTTGCGTCTTTGACGTTACAATAAAGGCGTATCTTGTGAAGTGATCTACTAGTAAATGCAAATATTTCTTTGTCGATCTTGATCCTCCAAACCCTCCGATCGTATCTATCGAGACTATTTCGAAAGGCTTCGTGGCTGGACCTAAATGAGACATCAGACCATATTTGTCTTGACCTCTTGTTTTATTTTTTATACAGATTTCACAACTTCTGCAAATTTTCTTTATATTTTTTGCTAAGTTTTTAGCCGTGTATATTGAGCTAAGCTGTTTCAACAGTTGGTTAATACCAATATGACACAAACTCTTATGTACGTCTTTAATTAGTTTTATGCTGAATTGCTCTGATAGAACGATTTTTTCTTTTTTTCTAACTTTCCTAAAGTATATTCCATTCTTCTCTATTAGCTTATCTTTCTTACTTTGAATTTCTTCATTTAAATTTTGATCTGTGAGAATTTCCATCATTTTTATCAAATTAACAATTTTCAATCGTTCTTCTTCATTTTCATCTGCTTCCAAAACAGGATTTCTGCTCAAACAGTCTGCTTCCAGATTTACTTTTCCCGGTGTGTACTTAATTTTAAAATTGTATTGAGATAAGAGATACGTCAATTCTCCCAGCTCTTCATTAGGTCTTGATTTTATGTTCAAGTTTTCCAGAGGTTTATGATCCGAAAAAACTTCAAAATTTTTATCCAATAGCCAGTATTGCCAGTATTGGATGGCTTCTTTTACTGCCAAACATTCCAGGTATATTGCTTTTTTTCTTTTCTGAACTTCATTTAGCTTCTTCGAAAAATAAGCTACGGGTTTATCTGTACCATCTGGTTGCGTTTGTTTCAAAATAGCACCAACTTTCAAAGAAGCATCTGTATGTATTTTTATTGGCAGGTCGTGATCAAATATTTGTAGGATTGGTTCAGAACACAGTAGTTCTTTAACTTTTACGAATGATCTTTGGCATTCTTCCGACCACTCGAAATATTGATTCTTCTTCGTTAGGTTATATAAAGGAGCGAAAATCATCAGTCTTCTAGGTATGAATTCATGGTAAAAGTTTATTTTTCCCAAAAATTGTTTAACGTTGGTCTTAGTTTTAGGGATAGGAAAACTTTTAATTGCAATCAAGTTGTCCTTTACTGGTCTTACCGTATTATTCTGTATTACGCGACCAAGAAACTTCGCTGAATCCGATGCGAATTTTCATTTTGTAAATTTCAATCTAAATCCTTCATTTCGTATAGCCTCCAGCAGTTGTTTTAAATGTTCTATATGTTCCGAAAAAGATTTAGAAAATATTAAAATGTCATCAATTTTGTTTATTATTTTTCTTCTTCTTATCAAATTTTCTCTTAACCATTAGATCAAGGCGTATTTAATAAGGTGGTGTTGGGGAGACAGCTGATTTCACTGATTTTTAGCCGTGGGGAGCATTACGTCAAAATGATTCGCCGTGAACGATGTTTTGTTTACATTCGTTTGTTTATTTATTGACAATTTTTGGCTGGTGTTTTGAAAATTAATTAAAATTGCAGTAAGAAAGAAAAAATAATAATGGGAATGTGTTCATTGTGCTTCAAAAGAGCTCAACGAGGTAAGGGACCTGTTTTTCGCGTTCCTAGTGAGGCACCGGAGCGGCAGTTGTGAAGCAGAGCATGCGGAATGCAGCTTGGAGCTAAGGATTCCATTTGTGCGTGCGGACATTGCTAACATGGCAAAATCACAAGATTGTTGCCAAAAGCCATCCGCATCCTCCACTGCTTTTCGCAACTAGCCTTTAATCTATAATTTTATTATTGTCAATTTGATTCAATTGGTTTTTGTACGTTTCACAGGTTCCACTACTGTTACGCCAAAAACCTCAGCAAAAACGTCACCTATGCAACAGAACTATACTGCCGCCATCGATTCGCATACTGTGGAACCATTAACCATGTCCAATACGAATACA
>JAPVRG010099092.1:0-10685 GCA_029783565.1 Rhagoletis cerasi | reverse complement strand
GCGACTTTTCGGTTCAGAAGGCACGAACAAATTTCTTGATTTTAAACCATTCCATTTTAAGTCTTAAGTATTTTAGTAGTAGTCTGTAAGAAATCATGTATTTCTAGATTTACTAGATATGAATAAATAAATAAATAAATAAATAAATAAAAATAACCAGCTCAGCTTCCGCGCGTGAAAAAGGATTAATTTCTATTTCAATGAAGTTGCAGACTGTTAGCGGTATTAGCTAAAAAAAAACTATGGCAGCAGAAATTCTATAACAATTGAAGTGAAAGTAACTCGACAATAACAATAAAAACAACACTTCTCCTATATATGCAAACAACAACTTGAGTTCGTTAAAGGACACCAAGAAAGGCGTGTTGGCAAATATAAGATTTTCGTGTCGAGTGGCGCCCGGCGACGCGATATGCCAACTATGTACATGCGATTTGCGACTAACTATGCATAAGTATAACAGCAAATAATTACAATAACAACAAAAGTCATTGCGCTTTGGGTAGCTGAAGTGACAACTGTGAAATGCTGCTGCTGTTTCTACTAAATGAACAGAATTTATTGCAACTTCAATTAGGCGCGCAGAAAGCTGGCGGACTTGCAAACTGGCGCATGGCTGAATTGCGCAAACTACTACAAGAACAAAAAAAAAAAAAAATTAAAATAAAAAACTCTCAACTCGCCAAGCTGTCGCTGCTGGTTGTCGTACTCGCTTAAGCGCTATCTCCCACACTCGAGCGCCCACACTTTTCACAAACATAGATAGAAGATTTAGGCGGTGCTGTTGGTTGTCGTGTCGACACTCTGAAGTGGCAAACTTAATTTCAAAATTTCACTTGTCCTCATTCTTCAGCTATAAGCTGCTGTTTTTGAGTTCTTTTTGTTGTTATTATTATGCTATTCATTGTGTGTCACACTTGTTCAAATGCTTATTTATTGTTGTTGTTGTTGATGTCGCATGGTGCCATTTTCTATGGTACTTGTTGTAATTCTAACACGACATTTGGCATTTAACACCACTCCTACACCGCCGCTACTCCCTCATGGCTGTTGAACACAGAGCAAAGTAAAAACACAGCACATTGCAAGGCTAAAGGCGTTAGAGTACGAGTACTTAATACTAGTAAAGGACGTTGCTTGCTTCCCGATATTTACTGTTAGTGATTGTCGTGGTGGCATACAGTAAATGGCACAACTTTCCAAAAAGGAAGCTTGAATGGAAAATCTAAAAGTAAATTGGGCGCACTCAAGTGGAGTGCGGTTGTGTGTGTGCGTGTTTGTGTGGCGGATGAGGTAGTCTAAGTCAGTGCGCTCTTTTTGGCATTGAGAGGAAATTAAAAAGGCGATACGAGCAACACAAGCGGAACTCTGAGACTAAATCAGTGGCAAAGGTGATTGTTGCAGAAGTTAATTAACCTACAAATTGTCGGTGAGTGGCATACAGATGCTACATATATGCTGAAGAAATTTTATATGAACACGCAAGCTTTCTAGACCCTTATGAGCTTCCTAAAAGGTATTGTGGGACATACGAACGTTTGCACAGAAAATTAAAAAAAATTAAAATCCCTAAAGGTGAAGTATTTGCAACGCGATTCTTCATTAATTATCCAAAAAGGTCAGCCTCCCTATAAAATGCCGGAAAACTAGTGTAAAATTTGTCTTAGCGGCAGGAATTCGTTGCCAAGCATATCTCTTTCGTGCTTCAGTGTCATGGTGGACAAAAATGGTATATGTATTTATTAGAGTTGTACAAAATGATTTTTTTTTCCAGCTACCCCCTAGAACTGAAGAATATCGATAATAAGGAGAAAGGTATTTTTTTTATTTTGAAATCGGTTAATATTTGACCATGCCGTCGAGCTTTGAAGTTTTTTTGTGCAATTGCTATAAAATCGTTAAAAATAAAAATTTTTTTATTGAATAGAAATATTACCCTTCAGAAATCTATAAATTTTACTAACTACTTTTTCATAACCAATGATCTCATCTCTTATTTACAAAATTTTTTATGTTTATAACCACATCGTGCATGTTTTGAAAAAATAGTTAGAAAAGTGTTAGAGTTGGAAATTTACATCATAATTCTATTGTTTGAAGATTTCTGAAGGTACATATTTTTTCGATCAAAAAATAATTATTTTTAACGATTTTATAACAATTCTACAAAAAAAAATGTACATATTTTCCCCACATAAAATATATGGAAAACGCATTATTACAACAACTATAAGGCATAGTTCTATCCTCAGAGAGTCTATCACAACAAACGTAAAATAATTGAATCATTAAATTCATTATTTTATGATTTTTATTTATTTCGCTTAAAAAATGATCATTATTACAGATCTTTTTTTCGCTCAACACAAATTATTGTTATTTTATTTTTATTTTTTCGATCACAAATAATGACTGTCTTATGAAATAGTCAGAAATAGTCCGAAGCAGTCAGATTTAGTCTAAAAAGCGTTTCTTAACTCGAAAATGACAGCAGAAATGAAAGAGCAACTATCAGTGAGAGTGCCTCTCTTCAGTCCGAGGTTACAAGATTTAGTGAGAAGAATTTTTGCTGGCAAAATATTGAAAAGTGTCAAACTCAACTGACAGCTGGCTGGAAAAAGAAATTAAGGAATTAAAAAAAGTGAAAATTATTCAAAAAACTAAAAAGGTGAATTAAAAATGGAAGGAGGCAAAAAAATAAATGATATAGCAAGTGTTTATTGTGCTTGTGCTTTTGTGAATGTGTTTTGTAGACATAATTTTGGATATTCTTTGCAGATTAGTGATGAAAGAATTTGTGTTGCTTCTGCTGGAGCTATAACGCATTCCTTGCATCCTACGTTACTTTGTTAACTATTTTGAATACGCAAGAAAGTTCCTGGTGAACATTGAATATTAAGCTGCAAAATATTACTTTTTATTACCAAATATATCAAAGCTCTACCGCGATCAAAACAAAATTGTATTTTTATTTGTCATGAATTTTGTTGCTGCCATTCTTCGGACTAAAAATTTGGGGTTTTGCGTTCCTTTACTTTTCGCTGTTATTCTCTTTTAGTGAGCGCATTTTTCTTACGCTCCTGCATTTTGACACTTTTTAGATTTTAGTCATAAAAGATAAGGAATGGACCTAATAGTTAATTTTGATTTTATTTTTCCACTGAAAAATAATGATTATTATTGAAACTTAAAAGGCTATAAATACGCAACCAACTGAAATTTTGACCTGAAAATTTTGAGACTTATTCCTTATTGATTATTTTTCACAAAATTTTTTTTCTTTTTTTTTTATATATTTTAAGTTATGTCTGCGAAATGTCACTGTCAGAGTCTGAACTTTCATCTGTTTCATCAGTGGCGAAAGATTTGTCCGTATTCTGGTGACTTTCGAAATCTATATGCGGTTATTTTAAGAAGCTGATGACTTTGGGTGGCAGAGATCGAAAAAAAAATAAAAACCGAGGTGAACTACAAAATCTAATTGTTTGGTATTAGCCAACTAAAGCTAGCTTAATAATAGGGGAAGGAAAAATAATGGGGGTATATGGTACATTTGATCCCTTTAGAAACAACTCTTGGGCAGGTATGACACTTTTTTCATGTTTCATTACAGACTCTGCTTGATATTTTGTGGAGTTTAACATTGTTGCAAGGTCGTGCAAGGTCTGGCTTAGGTAGTATCTAAAATAAGATATCATGAAGAGCTTCACAAAAAAATTTTAAGAAAAGTACATGACAGTACAGTGTTTAGATTGCCCAAACAAGTGCGACTTTGTTGATAATTGTTGACAAAAAAATGCCTAATTTTGACACATTACTCTAGCTACGTCTCTCATCATATATCAATTGTTTTTATTTCATAAAAAAGAGAATAATTTTCTATGCCAAATACATTTTTTTAGCATCTTAGTGCACCGCTGTGATGAACAACAGACCAATTTTTAAAAATTTTTGTACTTTTCAAAAAACAAAGTTTAAAAACTTCAAATTTGACCTAAAAAAATAACAAAGTGGGCTTTCAAACACCAAAGGATAATTTTTTCTATGTAATTGGACATTTCTTAACAAGTTAGAATTATCAAAAAACATCAAAATTCCATTTTGATTTTTTTCCGGCTAAACTCGTCATATGGCCCATTGTGCGCCGCTTGCCTCGCTGTATGCACTGTTGTCTGGTTGTGCTGCCTGGATATCAGTACTTCTTGCTACTTCTTGGCGCGATATATGTAAAGGACTTTTGAATTGTGTCTATATTTCTGTATATGGTATATGGCCTTAGGCCTAAAACTATTATCATATCTAGTCGTGAGCAGGGGGCTCAGAGCAGCTATCTCTACCCATGCAAACGTATTTATATTTACATTCGCTGGTATCCACAAACATGCCACAAATTAACAACCAGTCTGCTACATACATAAATTTCCTCGAAAGCGTTTGCCTTAAACCACAAACCAAATGTTACGAGCTAAGCAAACGATAAACTCCTCATGCGCATAAATATTTAAACTAAATTACGTTTTACGCTGCCGCAGTACATTTGCGAAACGATTGCTTAAGAAGGCATTAGAGCTCCCCAGGCGCCGCAGCGCAGCAGTGAAATGTGGGCGCATACAATTTGTTAAAACTTAAACAGCCACATACACACATACCTAGGTGTAGTTTAAAATGTCTGTGATTCATGCATGTAGGTGTGAGTGCGTGCAAAATTTTGTTTACATTTCTGACGCATTTTCCACAATCTATTGTTAAAAAAGGAAACTTTTCATAAAGAAGTTTTTCATCAGTCACAATGTAGGGCTGCTGTGCCATATGCCTTGCATACACATGCAAGTTAACATGTGTATGCCCGCTTGAATAAGCAGCAATATGGATGTCTCACTTGCAAAAGTTCGAAAGTGAAATTTGTTGGAAAATGCGTTTTTTTTTGTTCACTTTGTAACAATAAGCGAAAGGCCATAACACCTCACAGCAACAGCAACAGCAACAGTTGCAGTTTCATTTGCATTTTCAAACCAATGACGGCAACTACGCAACAACAACAACAATTACAATAGCATACAACCCATTGCCTGCCACAATTTCCGCGAACGAATTTTTTTCTCGAGCGCTGGCCTTTCATAAACATTAAAACTACAAGCCAGCGACTTTTTCGAGGTCGTCTGCCAGCATTACTCGCAACAAACGGAAAATGAAAAAAAAAATTGTTTACTCCTGTTTTTCGGCTTCACTGTTACTACACATTTGGAAATTTTATGAAATTTCCACCATTCACAAAACAAATTTAATGGATTCGATTGCAAGCTGCAATTTAACTGTTGGCAAAGCTTAATTTATTTGCATATCAAATACAGGAAGTGAAATGTGAAAATTTATATTGCTTTTGTCGAGGTTGCGTGTACTTTTAAATAAATACATATTATTAATGGAAACATTTATTCAATTCAAAATATTATCTATGAATTTATTGTCGGATAGGTTATGGATATTACTCATTTACCCTGTAGGTCCGGGTTAGATGTGGTAATGAAAGTATGAAATGCGATATAATTTTAAAATTTACTGCAAATATATCATCGCTATGCCCTGCCGCCAAGTTAGCGCCGTGTCAAAGCTCAGGTAAGTTTATCTTACATTCCATTTTCTGCGCACACACTTAAGCATATTAGTCCAATGTAGTACTGGCGCTCCTCCGCTTACTCTCATGTAAGGTTTTTGGAATTTTCGCCAGCGCAGATTATTAAGTTGAACCTGATTTTGTATCAGCAAGCATCCCAAACTATCGCGGTAATCCATCAGTTTTCCGCATTCAAATTTCTCTCTGAGTGCACAATGTCCATTTTGGCTAGGAATGAATTGTCTCTGTCGAATTTCTGAAAGACCCTAGGAGTTCACGAAAGATTAGAGCCACACATCGTTGCTTACTTGAGCCCGTAGTATGGTATGGGATCTGGGAACACTTTTGTTTGGAATTATTTCTTTCCTTTCTGATTTTGTTTTTCGAAAAGGACGTCCATTGCCAACTCTACAAGCTCCTGTTGCACTTCATTTTCCGGGGGGCGTCGGCAAACTTTACGAAGAGTCCGGACGCATATCTAAATTTCATCTACGCCCTGCTGAGTCAGTGGGCCTCCTCTTTAGCCTTAGCAGAAATAAGGTGGTGCTCGAGCTCTGCATCGCTCTAAAAAAAAATCGTTCCTGCTTGGTGACCGACTGCATCCCAAACTGGCTTCGTTTTGTATCTTCTACTTCAGAGACCGTTTTAAAGGCTTGATAATTCAAATAGAATAGTAAAATCCGATTCCTTGCGGCATCCAGGAGAGGCGTGTATAAGCCTGTGCGGGGATAGACAGGTTTGAAGGAGTTACCCCAAACAACTGCCCGTGTTTTATAAGCTTTTGGCTTTGGCGATGCCATGTTCATCAATGTTATTTCAAGCCGATTAGAGTTCTGGGGTTGAAGTGTTGTTAATAATTTCATGAGAGTCTTTCATCGCGCATTGAGCCTGAGCTTTTCTGCGGCCATGTATGTAATTAGGGAGAGGAATGAAACGGCCAGCTAGAAGCTCATGCTCAGGCAAATCCGCTGTTATTTCCGCACGTAGATAACTTTCTGGAAGCCTTAGTTGGAATATGGTTGGAAGCACCCTAACTGCGAACTATCGAATTGGCACGAAAGCAAACGGCTACCTATTCAGCTCGTGAATGATGCCGTTCTTCATCATCCTCAACGGACTTGACCAGGCTTCAATGTTTCCCCAATTATTCTAACCAGCAACCTATCAGACCAAAAAAGTGAGATTTTCAATGGGTAGAACCTAAGTTAATAAGATTTCGCAGATAATTGAAGAAAAATCTGTGAAATTTCTTATTCCCAGTTAAAAAGGTGATAACATTGTGTCAAAAAATTCTCGAAATAGAAAATTTTAACCCTGAATATCAAGACGACCATAAAACGTAGAGCGTACAAGTCCTGGGAAGGCATATTGAAATGGAGGGGCAGCATCAAGATGCAGAAAATAGTAATCTAAAAATAGAATAGGTAGCCAAAGGAATTATATTAAGTTTCGGTAGTGAAGCTCTTAGTAAAGAAAAGCTCGGACAACATAGAGAATTCCAGCAAGCACTTGTATATTAACAAAACTATAGTTTCTGATGGCAGCTTTGAAGTAAAACCAAGTTTTTGGTTCCAATTGGGAAAAGTCCGAGAAAATTTTAAACGGTAACCTCCGCCGTTAGTTTATTCGGTATAAGTATGAGAAAATCCCAATCCTAAGTGATGGCCATCGACACTCAAAGGTCTTTGTGATGGTCGAAATATCATTAGAGAAGAACTCAGGAAGAATAAATGCGCAATGAGGGAAACACATTCGCGGAGCTCATCAGTGGGACCTCGAAAAAAGATACTTACTTAGATGGAAGTCTGCCACCTGCTTATTGACAAAAAGAAATTAGAAAGCTTTATTTTGAAAATATTTTTGAAGAGGGTTGCCACCTATTTAGAAAAATCAAATTAACTAACAACATATGGCTGTGAAACGAGAGAAGCTAATAAAAATTTACTTCGAAAATATTTTTGAAGAGGGTTGCCACCAAATTTTAAGCCAATTTAACTAACAACATATTGGTGTTAAACAGGAGAAGCTTGAGCAAAATTATTTAGAACATATTGTAGAAGAGAGTTGCCACCTATTAGGAAATCCAAAATCAATTTAAGTAATAAGTTAGACGAAATATTCTCTTATCAGACTAGAGGGTTTTGAGAAAGCCTTATTTCGGAAATATTCTTGAAGAGTATTTTATTTTAAGCAAGGTTTATTTACAGAATATTTTTGAAGAGGGTTGCCACCCGTTCAAAAGTTCCAATTCAATTTATCTACGAAAGGTAAGTTTTTCTTCCTACTGAAACGACTGATTTGGTTTACATTTGGCACAAACATGGACCATGACCTGAGACACATATAACTTGTAACCCAGAATTCCCAGGAAGAGGAAATGTCGAGCATTGCTTGATTAAGATACAAATCTGAGTAAGAGCGTCAAAATGATCAGCATAATTCTAGAGCATTAAGTGTAAAAAAAAAGGTGGAAGTGTAATATTTGATAGCAAAAGGTTAAATCTTACTTCATGCGGGCGGTGCCGCGGGCAAACTTTGCTATTCTTAGAGAAGCTGAATCAGAAAATCTGAAAGTTTGACCATACTATACAGAAAGGACTACAGTATTGAGCACGGAAGTCTTATCAATTCAAATGGTTGGAAATAAGGCAGTCTATTGTTTTAAAATTTGCCGAATCGGCTACTTCGTAGAAATACTTATTCATATCAAATTATAGCCAGAAAGATAATGAATTCGGCCAGGTATGTAAAACTTTCAAAGTTAATGTGAAGCTATGTGAGAAGCATTCATCCCTTCACCAATTAAAAGCTCACATAATTAGCTCCTGTTTATATAAATATACACGCTAGAAGTGTAGAGGCAAGTTATTAGATGAGAAAATTGCTCCCGACCTCAGCAGTTATTTTAATGAGGTTTCACTTGCATAAATATATACATATATATACACCTACGTGAACTTAAAAAACTAAACAATTGCCTCAGTTTACATAATATATGTGAGCTTACCTCAGCTTAAAATTGCTTACGCAAATATAACTTTCCACCTAACTTTTGACGTGAACTTAATTTTACATTACTCATAATTGTAAGTGAATTTTCCCAAGCTTTAAACTTAAAGTTTACACCTGAGGTAATCTAGCTAAGCCGCAACACAAGCAAATGCACGAAACATAAGGTATTTAAATATAAGCGAATGAGTTGGTATTAAAATTTAACAAATTGGGTACGGAACTGGATAAGGGCACACTCACAAGCGGTGCACATTAGGGCGTATCACAAAAAAAGATTTAGCGTTTGTCAGTTTTATTTGAACACTTATGTCGAGAAAAAATTTTGGGTGTACAAATTTTTTTTCCGAACACCCTAGAAATAGCTAAATCTTTTTCTTTTCTATAGCTTCTTTATTCGAAGCCCGATTTTTATATACGATGTACCATTTTTAAAAAAGGCGTACATACTAAAAAAAATCCAATCATGTCAAACTAAAAAGTTATAATTTTTTTTTCGGAAACGGCACCCTGTAATCAATAGTAAGAAGCTTAAAAATATATTTGTAAAGTTTATGAGATGTGATAATAGTTCTATGCATACAACTGTAGGCGTTCTTTGACCAGTTAAAAAATTCATAGACAAAAAAATAACGATTTAGCTGTTTTTACAGGGTAAATAAATTAGAAAAATGTTGCATGCCTAACATTTCTTCAAATAAATTGACGCACTCTAAACTTTTTTCTTTCATACATATGTATATAGTGATACGGCTTAGTGCACATAAACAAATACATAAACACAAACTTAAGCACTAAACCTTCAGTTATTCAAAATTTGCCTTCAAACCCTTACTGCTTTTTGTTCTTTGTTATTATCTTTGCTGTGTTTGTGTATTTTATGCACACTGCTTGCTTTAAATTCTTAAATATATTGCATTGTGTGAGTTAATTAACTGTAGGTAGTATGTAAAGTAGATAGGCTGTCAGCCCGACCCTCTGCTCTCAGCGAAGTTTTCAGTCAAAAAAAAAAACAAATTTTGCCTGTGTTAATATTTCTACTGTTCGTTGGTGTTGTTCACGCTGCCGTAGCCGTTAACTCGTCGCGGCGTATGTGTTGTTTTATATTTTTATTACTGCCACCACCTACGTGCAACTCTTGCCGCATTGTAAGCTGCTAAGCCGTTACTGGAAAGCTGCTGCTGCTGGTGTGAGGGCTGCTGCCTTCAACAAAGGCATACGTACATTGTTGATTTCGGTTCCCTAGAGGTAAAATACATACTTATGCCGACATGCTGTGGTGGGAGTGCAGCAAATTTTTAATTTAAAGTTTAAGCGATTTTTTAGATATGTTTTGGAAAAAAGTTCAGTCATGCCTTGTCAATTTTGGTTTAGAGGCAAACCGTTTTAGGTGTTGCGTCATCTTAGAAGCTACTACTTCTTTTAAACAGTCACAGAAAATATTGGTTTAATGCAATTTTCGAGTTGAAAGATAAAATTAGCCGCTACTTCTTCCTAAAAAAAAAGTAACTTAATTGCAGTTTCTATAAAATGGTTGAAAAAATATATTCACTTTGTCAGCGGATTGTCATAAAAAACAATGCTGAATAACTCGCCAGCAACCCTACTTAAAATGAAGAGTAGTAAAAAGGTTGTTTAAGAATTTGCGTTTGTAAGAAGCCTGACTTTATTTTAGATACTTGCAAGATTTTATTATTTCATTGAATACCAGGGAAACTTTTTTTACAAAAAAGTACTACTCCCAAAAAAATTATTTGATTTTGAGGAAATTTGTTTATTATTATGTTTTCGATATTCTACTAGTAATTTTTTAAAATATTAAAAAAACTAGAAAGAAATTGAAATTGGATCAAATTTTATTTCTTAGAAAAAATGAGCTTTAACTCGATTTTTTTATTAGTTACTTTAAAAAGAGTTGTAAAATATTAGAAAAGATAAAATAGTGATATATTAAGTAATACATTAAAAACTTAAATTAGGAAAACTATTTTTTTTATAACGAAAATCTAATTTAAAATTCTAAAAAAAAAATTTTTTTTACTTTTTGACAAGTGGCAACCCT
>JAPVRG010099082.1:0-10695 GCA_029783565.1 Rhagoletis cerasi | reverse complement strand
CACCCCCACCCCCACCCCCCCTCCGCTTGATCCACAACGTTACTTGCGCGCACTAAGAGAACTTGAAATCGCAACCGACCACTTAAAAACTGTCATAGTCGCAATACCAACCATTTCTGTCGCTTCAAAGTGCTACAAGTGTGCCTTCCCAACAGCTTGAGCTGCGGCCAGAGCGGTGTCTAGCATGCTTGTTGGCAATGTTACCACTACCGTTGCTGCTGTCACTGCCGCAATTGCACAACTACAGCCGAACTCAGGCAGGCAAATAAAACCTACCGACAACGGAAAGGACTCGCTCGGTCTGGGTAAATGTGAACGTCATAGCAACGAAAAGGCAAATGTAAGCATGTGACTGTTAATGGGAAAAATGTTGACCGGAAAGCCAGAAAAAAAAGGAATTATTAGTCGAATTAAGGAAATGCTCAGTTTTATTTAAGGAAATTTAAATTTACTTGTTAACTCGTTTAAATATATTTATTAAATGAGGAAGGTATGTATATGGGGTGTTCGAAATTAAATTAAAAATCAAAGATAAACTTCATTATAGTTAGTGATAGCAAATTTCGTTTAAAAAGTATGCTTTATTAGATTTGATGGCGTTTAATAACAAAACTTACCGTATGAAGTGCTTTTGAAAATTTTTGCCTTGATAAGCAAAAATACTGGTACCAAAATTGTATATTATTGCCTAAGTGAATTTCGTAGAAGAATCATCTGCATTTTCAAATAAAAAAGTTACTGAGTAAAAAGATTGAACTTGAAATCCATGGATAGTTATGCGATTAAAAAAGTTACGTGGAAGGCAGCCTTGAATTCTGGAAACTTAAACGTTTTCTCACTAAGAAGCCCAGGAGTCGACCGTGCTACTCCCTGAATCTCACTATCCGAGTAATCCGGAATCAGTAAAAGGCAGCATGTAATCTGAGAGCCTTGATAATTTAAAGTTATTGAACGAGCACCGTTTGATTTCGACTGTAAACTCATTCAGCTCCTTCAAGGACCCGCAGTCCCGATGGCATCATAACTGACTTGCCTCTATCTACGCGAGCTGTGCTGGTGGAAGATATGCCTCAGACCTTTGGAGGCTAGTCAGAGTTACTTGTATATCCAAGCCAGGAAGGGACTCTCATTTACTCCCCAGAGATTTTAAACCAATCAGCCTGTTATCGTTTTTTAAAGTTGCTTGAAATATTTATGGGTCCGCACATGAGAAACAGGACCCCAGATCGGTAGAATCGGCAGATCGGTACACTCGATTGTAGAGATTGAGTGGTTCCTCTTGCAGAGTCTCTATGCGGTCGGTGCATTCCTTTCTATCGAAGGCGCTTATAATAACGTCCTCCCTGAATCAATCTAAAACTTTTTAGATAAACTGGGTCCCGTTTTATTTATCGTTTGCTCCAGAGAATAGTGAATGGAAGCATCCCACGAGGGCGAGTCCTTTCACCACTACTTTGGGTCGTTGTCGTCGTCAACAGGATACAGTAGACTCTGGAAAGGATAACCGTCGGGTAGTTGCTTATGCGGATGACCTAGCATTTATTCTTAGAGGGAACTCATTGGGCAGCCAGTGTGAGCTTAAATATGCAAGTAAATATATGTTAGTTGGTTGTAAACTTTGATGCAAATTGCGGACTACGTATTAGGTCTTATAAAACGAAGCTCGTTATCTTCACAAGGAAATATTCCCAAGTCTTCAAGCTCCCTCGTTGGACAGCATTTGATTTATACTCTCTGACAACGTACAGTATGTGGATTTATTCCTGGGACAGAAATGTAGCCATGCACTTCTGCGGGGGTCCATTGGCAAGCGCGAGGTAGATTATTGGTTCTATGAAACCGTTTTGAAGCTTGCTTCATTTTATTGTGTTTTGGTGTGGTGGAACGCACTGGATGAAGGCACTATGGGTAAGCTATTGAAGATAGTGCGATTGTTATCAGTGCAGCATTTCGAATCATCCCTACTCCTGCGCTTAACGCAACGCTAAACCTGCAAGCAAAGAGGTGTTGGCTACAAATTTACTTCTTACTACGAGTACTCCGGAATTTTCAGAAGCTTTAAGTTCATCGCGCCCCCACTCGACCTTTTTCTACCGATGCTGAGTCCGACTGGATTCTCTACCATTAATATTTCTTAATGAAAGATTGGGCGGAGTGTAATCTTTGAAATCAGCGCCCAGTGAATTTACGGGTACTTTCGGATGAACCAAAGTTATTTTTAAGGATAGGTGGAGGTGTATTCTGCTAATACTTATCTCTTCATCAACCTCAAATTTAGGCTATCAAATGACTGCATTGTTTTTCAAATCAAGGTCGACGCCCTTTAATAAGCTGTGGATTTGATCTGTTGTTAGAAATATGGGTTTATCTTCAGCTCAGATCTGGGGAAATACCTTATATATTAATCAGTCGAAGTTCATGCGGTAAAGCTGAACTTCAATCCTAGCCCGCACTATGGCAGCTTCATTGAGGAGCATTAGGTGGAATCCTCTTAGCATTTGCTCCTTGTCTGTCCAGATTACGCTATCTTGAGATTTAAACAATATAGGACAGACTTTTTTTTTACTTCTGAGCTTGGTTGTGAGCACGCAATACCAACAATACATCTTTCCAATTCCCATTTGACTACTCTCCTTATTTTTTATTAGGATTAGGAGAGGAAACACTGAAATTTTTTAGAGGTGGGGAAATTTTCCACTGAGTAAAAAAAAAAACTTTGCGAATCGAACAAATATTTTTCCGATAAAACCATTGAAATTGTTATTTGTGGTGTTATCGATCGAAGCGCCCATGATGTTGCTACCTTATAGCAAAACTGGAAATTTGCGGGTCAATATGGGACCTACACTCATTTGTCCTGACGTATGTAGGTTAGATTCGCGACGAAATTAAATATACTGAAGAAATTTTGGTGCAGTTTCAGTTGGATGTGCTCAAACCGAAAGATATGCCGAATCGCATTAGATCTAGGAACTCGTGACAGATACTGCTTTAAAAATAAATGCGGACCCCGTTTCTAGTTTGTGATAAACCCAAGTTCTTCATCTCTTTAGCTTTTGGTCTTTGGCTCTTAAGCGCGACTAGGGCGCACGTCAAGTTCCACGCCATATTTAATAAGAGAAAAGAAAGCAATGTTTATTTTCACATCCTAAATATTTAATTTCGACAACAAACCCGCCTCTAAACAACCAAGTACCTAGGATATGTTATCTGGTGTACCTTGCCGTATTTCTTATTTCCTACTAGACTATTTTACTGTTTTTCTGATAGATGGAAATGCCATTAAGGAAGCATTCGTTTAGCTGTTCACTTTGTAAGGTATCGTTAAGAGAGATGAACATCTACCCTGATAGCCAAACTACGAAAAAGTCCGTGAGCTCACTCATAGAACGCTCAAATTTAGTCGGAGAGTGAATTAATTTTCTATCTGTTGCATGAGAATATTACCTAATTGGGCTAGTATGGATAACAGATTAGAGTGCACTTGCGGGAAACAGCATGGAAAATGAGTCGCCCATCGATGGTACACTCTCACCGATTAAAGAGAAGTTGAGAGTACCATTAACTGTCTTTGGACTTCTTTCGAACGGAAGAGCCTTACTTCAGCCCAGCGAGCGCTGGAAAAAGGTTGGTACCAGTACAAACGCAGTCCTTTTTGGGCCAATAAACTAATCGAAGTCGGCCAAGGCAGCTTCTTTGACTCATCCCTCGTCCCTCAATATTAGTTCAGGTTTTGACGTTACACCGGTATTTGTGAGTTCAGACTAAACACCACATCTGATCCGCAATATCGAAGCTTTCAAGGTGAAATCTTCTCAGCACATAGTCTATAGCTACCCGGCTTTTTCAAGGCTAATTCAAAAGAATAAAATGCAAAAGAAATTTTGAATAATCTCGAGAATTTTTAAAACTATTCCTAAAATTCTAGATTATAATGGCAAAAATTCCGAATAATTCCGAATGGTTCAGAAATAATCGCAAAAAGTCCCGGAAATTCCCCAAATATTCTGAAAACGTTGAATGAAAGTCACGAAATAAAACCTAAATCAATTGAAAGAAAATCGAACAAAACCCTAAAAATTCCGACTGAGCTTTTTTTACCAAAACGTGAAATATATAAAAGCAAAAATTATCTACCGCTTTCAGCAGATTTTGGCTTAAAAAAACATAATTGCTCAGTACTCTGGTTTAAAGTAATAAAAGTTATGTTTTCTTAAATCATAAAAAAATGGTATTCTGCAATAAAAAATACTGTTTTTTTATTTCGTACTCGATTAGGATATTCAAAAGATTTTGTAGGCGTCGTAATGTCTTAAAGTTGTAAAATTATCAAATTTTCATAAAATAACGGTTAAAATTGTTTTAGGGGGTTCGTATTGTATAATAAGAGCTTATTAATTGAAAAATTTTACGATTTTAAAAAATTATGACGCTTACGACATTCTGTGAATACTTTATATTTACAGAAAAATTTGCACACAGTTTCTGGTTTCAACTTATGAAACCTTTGTAACAGCATAGAAGAACGCACGACGCGCTTGAATTGAATATTTTTCAACAACACGCCCTACAAACCTACAACATACATATGTCTCTCCGACTAACATGCTTCAAATCAGTATATATACATTAGACCGTATCGAAGAAAAAGTTCGCCGTACATATGAATTGTTTTTGAAAAGCATTTCAAAAAATAATAAAATTTTAATTTTGGGACAACCCTAGTAGTCGCCCAATTTCATTTTTCTTCGTATCTTCGGCATTTATAGTCGGATTTTAAAGTGTGATACACCAATGTTTTTGTCTCGATAAGGGAGTTTTCCTGTGGAAGTTCATTGACCTCAGGTGCTCCATAAGAAAAAAACAAAAAAAAAGTTGGTTTTTTCCGTATGGTTTTCCGACTTAACAAATCGACATACTTTTTTCGCAAAAGATTAATGACTTTTGACGGTGTTTAATTTACTGTTATTAGGGCGGTACGTTAGGGTGGTAGCATTTGAGATCTGGTGGGTAAGTACCACAATGAAGCACATGAGGCCAATGAACATCTGTAGGAAAACCCCCCTCCTCGAGACAAAAACATTGGTGAATCACACTTTAAAATCCGACTATAAATGCCAAAGATATTAAAAAAAATGTAATTGGGCGACTACTAGGGTTGTCCAAAAAAAAAATTTGTATTATTTTTTTAAATGCTTTTTTAAAATACTTCATATGAGGGGGTGTACGGCGAGCTTTTTTTATTTCGCCTGTAAGGCGATACGCTCTAATATACATACATATGTATATGTAAATATACTTATTTTCTTGAGCTACATTTGTGAAATTTCTTGGTGATGAAGAAATAATTTCCTAAGTTAAAATATCTTAATCTCATCGCATGCAACAGTGTGGCACATAGCCGTGACTAAGGGCCATCAACAAAATGCTAGCATGTAGGCGCCTTCTAGAATATGTACAAGCTTTTCAATTTTCTAACATTCAAATCAAGGATATTACTTTGCAGCTGCTTTAGTAGAAGCTGTTAAGTTATTCTTCTTCATCTCCATCATTTCATCTTTATTTACTCATCTTTTCATGCCACCACTTTTTCTATTGAAAATGTCATTTCTTACAAATTAACCTAATTTGTAGATATTTTCCGGTGCCGTAAAGGTCGTCATAAAGGTCATAAAAACCTAATCTCCGTTCAAATATGACGTAGATTGTTGAAGATGTGATTTCTTTGCTTGCCATGCAAATACAGAGTAGATGCCTAGCTTTGTAGAGAAGACCAGCTGTTGGCGCTTTACAATGTTCATACATACATACATGCATACATGCATACGTACTACATAGCAACATAGTAGCCACTGTTTGCTGGCTAACAGGTGTATGAAATTTATTTCAGACCATATTATGTATGCATGTGTGTGTGTGTACCTATTGAAATGAGTTTTAAAATTAAATTTACGCATACTTTGTGCATTAGAAAGGCAGCTAGGTAAAATTATATGCATAACTGTGTAGAAAACTCAATAAAAAGTTTAATGGGGAAAGTGCTCAGAAATATATATGAAAATAAAAAATGTGTGAATGTGTCGAAAAAAAGACAAGTAGTTTGCAAAGCATTGGGCACACAAACTAACTAAGGCCAGTTACTGCTCTACGATGCTGAAATTACAAGAAAATGTTTTGAAAAGTTGCTACGTTATTGAAAATTGACAGTCACAGCTGTGGAGCAAACAGTGTCCCTCGTTACTATGTACTATGTAACTGCATACATGTGCTTTTATTAGTTAGCATGCTGGCTGAAAAGAGAAAGATCAAGGCTCCGCTTTGTCTTTATTTTTATTAAGTTATAATTTACTTAGTTAAAATTACATCTAAATCAGTGACCGCACCGAGTAACACTTTCATACTACAAACGGAAGCAATATACTTGCATACCTTAAATACATATTTTGAGCACGAAACCCTCTAAATGTTTGCTCTTTTTTCTGAAGGCAAGCATGAAACCCAATTTTTCCTGTGAGTTTTTGAGCAGAAAATTACTAAAAATATGTGCTTTTTACTTAATAGGCATAGCTGGATACCAAGGCTCTGAAAAAATCAAATTCCGAAAAGTTCCGAAATATTCCGAAAAAGTTTCGAAATGCCAAAAAATAGGAAAAAAATCCACGAAATCTGAAGAAAAGTCATAAATAATGTTGAAAAGCTCTAAAATCTTTACAAACTCCGAAAAAGTGCCGAAAGGTCCCAAAGAGATTGCAAAAAGTCCTGAGGAAGTCCCGAAATTTCCGAAAACTCACCGAAATTCCCCAATCAGACAAGATAAGTCACGACAAATCTTTAAAAGTTTTGAAAAGGTTCTGAAAAGTTCCCAAAGATTACGAAAATGAAAAAAGAAAATTTCGAAAAGTCCCGAACCAAGCAAGAAAGTCACGAAGAAATACTAAGAAGTTCCTAAAAACTCGAAATGTTTCAACGAAATAAAGAAAAAGGTAAAAAAACGTCCTTTTGAAACCCAGAAATGTTTCGAAAATGCTGGAAGAAGGAAACACCAGAAAAATTCAAGAACAGTCCCGAAAGGAACTGAAAATTCTTGACACAATTCCGAAAAGCTTCAAATACCATGCGAAAAAACGCGAGAAATACTTAAAGCTGAAAAAAAAAATTCGAAATTACTGGAAAGTCTTGGAAACTACCAATGAATCGCGAAAAGGTTCCAAAATCAAAAAAAAAAAAAAAATCAAAACCAAAACCAAACCCAAATTCCAAAAAAGGCGAAAAGGTTCCAAAATCAAAAAAAAAAAATCAAAACCAAAACCAAAACCAAATTCCAAAAAAGTCAGAAAGACTCCGAAGGAAATCTGAATTTTTTTTTAAGTAAGAAGTGTCGCGAAAAAGTCTTGAAGGTCCCAAGGAATCAAAAAAATCAAGAATCAAAAAAAATCTTGTAAAGTCCTTAAATCACGAAAAAAAATAAATAAAAATACAGAAAGGCTCCCGAAATTTTCCGAATTAAACAGCAAAAGTAAAAAAAATCTCTACAGGTCCCTAAAAATGAAAAAACTTCCGAAAGTTACCGAAAATTGCGAAATATCCCCGTAAAATCAATAAAAAAACCTCGAAATGGGCCGAAAAATTCTTGAAATTTTCTAAATACTCGTAGTCACGAAAGCTACCGAGAAGTGCTAAAAGAAACTTCGGAAAAATACTTGATTCTCAGAAAATCCTGAAAATTTCCGAAAAATCAAGAAGAGTACTGAAAAGCCCCGAAATTTTTCGAAAAAATTCTGTAAAGCTCTCAAAAACCCAATCAAACAAGTCCAAAAATATCTCTGCAGGTACTGAAAAATCTAATCAATTTATAAAAGTCTAAAACAAGTCCTAAAAAATTCTGGTACGTTCAAAAAGTTGTTAAAAGTTATTGCACCTCAAACACAGTCACGAAAAATCCTGAAAGATTCCGAGAAAATTTCGAAAAGTTTTTAAAAAACTAAAAAAATAACTCGAAAAATCATCCAAAATCCTGAAAAGTCTCCAAAAACCTAAAAGATCACAAAGAAACAAGAATACTCCCTAAGGTTTCCGAAATAAATCCGAAAAAATCACGAAAAAATGTTGAAAATTTTTTAAAAATTTTCGCAAAGTCCATAAAAAATTATAAAAATAACTGGAAAAATCATCCAAAAATCCTGAAAGGTTTCAAAAAACAAAATCGATCGCAAAAAACAAGAAAACTCCCAAAAGATTCCGAAATAAATCCGAAAAGTCTACGAAGGTCAAAGTGGTTTCGAGAAAATCTCTGAAATATTCTGAACGTTCGCAAAAATACACCTCAAAAATTCCAAAAGAATTCGGAAAATAACTGAAAAATTCGAAAAATCTCGAAAAATCTCTAAAATTCCCGAAAATTCACAAATCTCTTCTTTGTTCCTACACCACCTAAAAGATAAGTAGAAAAAATTAACGGTTACTTTCTGCTATAAAACTATCACACAAATCTTGCCTTTTACTTTTACCGAATGCTTCTAAATTGAAAAATAAAAGCCAGCAATTTTAAATTTTGCCTGCTCGAAACAATTGAATAAAAATTTATAAAATCCCAAAGAAGCCACATTCTGTAATATGAGAGGACTCTAAGGCAGTCCCTGGCATGACGATGTTGCTTTCATGTCGCATAGCTTGTCGTATCGCTCTGGTGTGCACCATGCACTTGACTTTGACTTACGTACGAAAGTTTGAATTTTTAGAATTGAAATATAAAAAAATACGTTTATTTACAACATCTACTTTCAATTTAAAAATTTTGAAAGCTCCCTAAATTAAAAGTCACACAAAAACCGCAGCTTCTTTGCACACCAGGCACCGCCTCCACATCCACTACCCCCCGCAAAGAAGTGTTTTCTACCTTCCAGGTAAAACATTATCTTATCCGACCTCAACAAAGTCCAAATAAATCAAAGTAAATAATCACAGTCAGTGAAATGCATATCTACAAATACACAATCACATTTGATCGTAAAATTCCGCGCATCATTCCTCACCCGCATACAATAAACAAATAACCGCAAGACTTGCTAATAAATGTGGTTGTAAATCACACAAGTGAGTAAGTGAATATGTATGCAACTAGACTTATATATACACTAGGGTATGTGTATATCTTACTGTGTTGGTGAATAAGCGCAAAATCAGCGTTTATATAACCAATACTATTGTAGATATCCTGAAGCTTCTAATTATCCTTATGCTGCGGTACTCAAATACTCAAATCCTCTGCTATGCCATGACTTGGTCTTTGGTGGCACAGTGGTTGGAAGTGCGGTGGTCACAGGATTTCACACATAACTGGTGTGGTTGTAGTGGTAAATGTAAAGTGATAGCAATTCACGCAAAAATGTACACACATTACACACATATTCGCATATCAAACACATTAATGTGTAATTGTGGGAGTATGCATTTGCCAGCGTACGTGTATTCACACGCTAATATGGCACTTACGTGAAAGTGAATCCTGCAGCGGTTATACCGCTATATTGCGTATTTGATATGAGATATGGGAAATTTACGCAGCTAGATGCCCATTAGGTGCGGGTCTCATTTGTTGCAGCAACTACTAGCCACCACATAATCACACTTCAAGTTCGGTTGCGTGGGTTATTGAAAGCAAGCTTCATCTCGTGATTCTACAAAACTTTTAATTCGAAATTAGGTATACATATTTTTTGTTCTTTGCAATTTATATTCACACTATATTCATGTATGTATAAGTTCATAAATCGAAAGAGTTATTCATACGCCATGGGGTGCCCATTTTGTTTAAAAAAATATCTGATTTTAACAAATCATCGGAAAACTTTTCTTACAATTTGTGAGCAATAAAAAACAAAACACACATTCGTTAATTGTAATGTATTTATCGATATAATTTCCGCTTAAAAATATGATATCTATATTGTTATCGATGTTTGTTATGTGAGACGTTATTGTAATCGACTTTTTTTTAAATTTTCGCTTAAAATTCCTTATAAATATCATTTTTGAGTAAGTATTTAAAAATTTATGTATGTACATTAGGGTGGTCCAAAAAAAATTTAAAGTCGGAATTTTAATGCTGCAACCCCCTGGGATTGTTCTATTTCCAAAAAATAGAATCCTGTTTTTTTTTTTAAATCAAAAAATATTTAGAGTGTAAAAACGACGAAAATTTCCCATACATTTTAAATGGAAATGCTATAAAATCCTGAACCTTTCTTCGCCTCCTCTGGGGTTCCCCAAGGGAGTATACTAGGCCCGTTATTATTTGTTCTATTTATAAATGATATAAGTAGCTGCTTTAGTTTCGCAAAATTTTTGCTCTATGCCGACGATTTAAAAGTATTTTGGAAAATTATAGAACCTGATGATGCGCTTAAGCTTCAAAATGACATTGACAGCCTACAACTATGGTGCGTTAATTCTCGGCTTTCTTTAAACATCAAAAAATGCTTCAAAGTCACGTATGCGAAAACTCATAACATTCTGCCGATGTCTTATAAGATTTCTCATTCTTTGTTACAAAGTTTGGACGAAATTAAAGACCTTTCGAGTAATTTTTCTTTCAATAGGCACATTAGTCATATTATTTCGAAAGCTTACTCGGTAATAGGGTTTATGAGGCGAAATAGTACCAAATTTTCTGACCCATATACTCATAAGTTATTA
>JAPVRG010099078.1:0-13543 GCA_029783565.1 Rhagoletis cerasi | reverse complement strand
CGCAGGGATACCAAACTCAGACATCGCGGCATAAAGACAACTTCTTTTCGTGCTGTCGAAAGCGGCTTTGAAATCGACAAATAGGTGGTGTGTGTCGATCCTATTCTCGCGGGTCTTGTCCAAGATTTGGCGTATTGTGAATACCTGATATATGGTGGATTTGCCAGGTCTAAAGCCACACTGATAAGGTCCAATCAGCTCGTTGGCGGTGGGCTTCAGTCTTTCACACAATACACTCGATAAGACCTTGTAACCTATGTTTAGAAGGCTGATCCCGCGGTAGTTGGCGCGTATGGCGGGGTCGCCTTTCTTGTGGATTGGGCAGATCACACTTAAATTCCAGTCGTCGGGCATGCGTTCATCTGACCATATTCTGCATAAGAGTTAATGCATGCACCTTATCAGCTCTTCGCCGCCGTACTTGAATAGCTCAGCTGGCAGGGCGTCAGCTCCAGCAGCTTTGTTGTTTTTCAGCCGCGTAATCGCTTTTCGTACTTCGTCATAGTCAGGCGGTGGGACATCGAATCCATCGTCATCGACTGGGAGCTCGGGCTCTTCTTCTCCACTACTTTCAGTGCTGTTGCTATTCAATAGAGTGGAAAAGTGTTCCCTCCATAATTTAAGTACGTTCTGGACATCGGTCTCTAGGTCGCCATGGTTGTTCTGACAGGAGTTTGCACTGGTCTTAAAACCTTCCGTAAGTCGCCTAACTCTCTGATAGAATTTTCGCGCGCTTTTCCTGTCGGCTAGCATTTCAAGCTCTTCGCACTCACGTATTTCGGCCTCTCTCTTCTTATTGCGGCAAATACGTCTCGCTTCCTTCTTCAGTTCCCTATAGCGGTCCCACATGGCTCGCGTTGCGCCCGATCGCAGCGCACCTTCATTTAGCCAAAGTAAATTCTAATAATATAAACATAGAGCCAATGCGTACCATAAATACGGGATTACTAAATATCTCTACTCCAGCGCCATCTATCGGCAGCATTTTGTGAAAAGTATTTTTCGGTATGTAGGTAATATAGTTTTCGAGTATGAACAAAATCAGATCATAAATATGCGCGTTCAAAATAACTCGACCTCAGTGCCACCTAAGGGGCTAATAATTTCTAAAGTATTTTTTATTATATGGTAAATATATATGGTAAATATATGTTCCTAAAATCTCCAGCGCCAACTGGCGCCTCAATTTTTCGGAAGGTTGTCTTCCTGTTAAGTAAAAATGTATTACGTTAATGGTACGGCCCTGCCTGCAAATGCTCTGTTCTTTAGTAAAGATAGCTGTTCCTCAGACGGCACGAGGGCCAAAATAAAACTCAACCTTTTGCTTATTACCGATATTGCGGTTGCTGTTGTTTTATTTGCCTGCAAGTTAGGATTTTATAAAATTTGATTATTAAAATAAGTACAATATTAAACTCGTATTCTTTACACTTTGGGTGTCCTCGCGCCTTTTTGTCTTTAGGATGAAAATTATGGCGCTTTACATTTGACAGATGAGAATACATTTCACATATGCGACAGTGTTGCCACTTGTAAATATTTTTAGGTACCAAAAAGCCTACCAAATCAGTTTCCAAACTACAAAAAAATTGTTCATCATTAACCCGGCGGGAGTGTGGTAACAAAATGGTACAAATAGTATGTGGCAGGGTATAACATACTCGCATATAAAATATGCTCTAAAACGTATATATCTTACTGTTAGCAGTATATAATCTGTTGCTAGTCCGATCAGATTTTTTATCGGAATATTTTTAGAATTAAAAAACTCTTTAATAACATTAAAAATTGACATCGCATATGATTTCCCAAGCTCTAACAATGCAATAAAGCGGTCATGAACTACGCTGGCATTGTCAACATATCTCGCAACAAGCACCAAACATTTTTTCACAGGTACGTTGGTTGTTACATCAACTTTTAGCGACAATTTTCTGGATCGCAAATTATTTTTTCACTTTAATGTTTTCCTATAGCTCAGCGAATTAATTCGAGTTTGTTCTCCCACAATTAAATAATCAAGCGATGTAATATTAAATATTAATGCTGTTTGAGTGTATTCTAAAAAAAAATTTGCCTACCAAGGGGTTCATCAAACCAGCCAAACTACCAAAGCTAAATGAAACTACCAATTTTGGTCCAATGGGACCAAAACGGCAACGCTGATATACTACGAACACATTTGACAGATACGAATACAATCGGCAGCGTTGCCGGACTTAACAAAGTTTCGATTTATGCACCACGCAGGGTTGCCTTATTAAATTCAAAAAAAAACATTAAAACTCAACAAAGTGTGTTCCTTCACAACAATAGCCTTTATTTGATCACTACTGTATGTATTACAAAAGCGCTTTTTTCTGAAATTATTCAAAGTCCATTTACTTTGAGTAGATTTTTCTCATAAAATATTTATTTATTTAAGTAAATGACAAGGACTACTTGAATTGAAAGAAATTGTTTCCGACGAAGAAACTCAATACTTCAAATTTTCTAATTGGAAAAGTATATCGACTGCAACTTGATTAAAAAAATTAAATAATAAACAATTAAACACAGGTATCAATGCCTATATAATAACCAAATTCTCTCATTTGACATATAAGTACATGCCAACATACGACTGTTAACCAACTCTGCTGACTTTCTGTTCAAATAGCAGTATCCTTTATTGCATATATACATACATATTTTGGCAATCGTGGAAACACGAACTTCGAAGGCTACTCGGGCGCGCTTTTTTGGCCTTTCATTCATAACTTCCGCCTACAGATGCTGCAAAGCTGCTTCTACATAAATAGTCAACATAACGAAAACAGTGATTCAGTTTAGAGGAGCGCGCTGTGAAGTGTACATAACATCAACGGAAAGTGCGACGGTAATAGCACAAGTGTTATACAAGTGATTGATATTTAAAAGGAATAAAAAAATAAAATAGTGGATGCATATATGCATGTATGTATAAAGAAAAATGGCATGTGAAATATTATCTACTCATACATACATACATGCTTAGCGGTGATGTGTATGAGGTTTAGAATTAATAACACAATCATACATAGATAGGTATTGTGGGCAAAAATTAAATTCAGCATCAGTGCTTTCTTAAGAAAATCAAAACAACGTTTAAAAATGTATTCAATGATAAATGCATCAATACGGATAAAATTACGATTTAGTTGAATTAAATAGATAACAAAAAAACAGCTGAGAAAAAAAGTGTTTTATTTTTTGTGGGTTTTATTATTTGCTACAAGTATTATTATGCAACAACGAACATCAACGGATTTGAAATGGTCATTATCGAAATTGCCTCTGTGCTACAATCCAAACTTTTCAAGCATTCTTCATTCTCAACAATTAAGCCGGTCGAGTGCAGAAATATGTAGTGAAAAGTTCGCTAAAATTTGGCGAAAACAAGTGAAAGTATGCTATAAAATTATAATAAAATCAACCGATTATGCAGCAAATTTAGAAAATTGTAAACAACAAAGTGATGCTTAAATGATTTTACTGCAACTTAATGAACAAACTTGACGATGTCTCACAGAGAAATTTCAAATTATTTTGGAAGTTGCACTTTAAAAGAACAAGAAAGAACTTACCATAGAATTTCATGGTGCACTGCATTTCGCTCGAGTACTTTCGAATGCAATGCAATCGTGAGTGTACAATAAATGCGGTTTGAAGTGAATAAAAATTGATTTCTTAGCGGAATTAGATAATGGCGAAAGTTTTTGAACCAAAATAAAAACAATAATTTAAAAAAGATATTTTTGAAATGCATACTTTCTGCAGATTTCTACTATAAAAAATCTTGCTGCTTTTGGTATTGAAAATATTTTTGAATTTCTTAAATTGTTAAGCGGCATATACGCTACAAAGCTCCAACATCTATTAAGAAATTTATTTAAAAGTGTAACGTAATTGCTAATTCATTGAAATTTTTACGCTTAAAAGTGGTGACCAATGCTGAATATAACCGGGCTTTAATACGTGCATACTACATATATAAATACGTATGCTTTTGGAAATACATTTACTACCCAGCAAACACAAGAAAAAATATTACCCCAACGTTTGATAAACTGTTAATGCTCAAGTTTAGTTTTAATATTCCTTATCATTTGAAATTAATCATTTTCTCATACCTTTGAGATCAAGTGGCGAAATTACCAATTTCTCAACTTGATAACAAGAAAATCTTCATAAAAAAGTGCCTTTTAAGTTGAGCAAACTATAACTTGATTTAAGAAAAAATAAATTTTTAAGAAGTCCATTACTGTTTTACTTAAAATTACTCATTCTTGAGTCCGTACGCCCACGAAATCTCTCAGGAAATTTAAGTTCTTTAAGGCCTCATCATATGTTAACGAGATCGCTTAATATGCTGGGAAAGCTATTTCTTCGAACTGACCCTTACATTTTGAGTTATTAGGAAAAAATCTAAAAAAAACGAGTAAAAATTTGAAAATTGCGCTTTGAAAGTTGACTATTTCTTTGAAAAATTGCTTACCATTTCGTATAATTGGTAGTGTTAATAGCAACATTTTTTACAAACAAAATGAGTCATAGCAGAGAATTTTACGTTCATGACTTCTCGAGATATCGGTAAATTACTTAATCTAAATCTAAATACTTGGCTAATGCCTGTATTTAAAAAGCGTACCACTTCAAATTATTCTGCAAACTTTCTGAGATGTTATCTCATAGCGCCTTCGTTTTAACCCGCGTTTGTCTGTTCTTGGCCTTAAAACAGCCTAGAATGAACTCTTAAAACAATATTTAAAATACATTTTTCGGATTTTGTGACCTCGAAAATGGCTTTCTTGACACAACAAAAGAAAAATATGTGTTTAAAATTTGTTTAAAAGGTCACTGCATACTATTTTCACGTCAAAAAAGGCAAACGTTGATAACCCAATACTTTTGAAGGTAATTTTAAATGTGAAGGTAATTTTTTTATCCAACAAAATGATGTTCCTTCTCTGTCTAAAAAGTTTAACAGGAAACTTATTTCGCTAGCTGTTCTCCTTTCCAAGATATTAAATTTTGTCACGAAAAAAATTCAATTTCCAAACTGTGTGTCATGGTAGCTCTCGTTAAGGCGGAGCTTGTTGCTTCTGACTGCTCTTCACGACTGACTGATCCTCAGTATGGGTCGTAGGACAACTTAATTTGGCCTACAAACAGAAAGGACAGGAGTTTGAGTAGAGATTTTCGGCTGGATTTGTAAAAAAAAAGTGTATAAAGGCTACCTCTGCCTCCACAGATAAGAGCAAATATTCGAATGTATTTTTAGCGTTAAAAAGCTTTTCATAAAATTCTCTATCCGCGTGGAGGCGGCCAAGAACTGTAAACTGTAGCGGAAAGTTACTATGGAGTGCCTGGTAATGAGTCATCTGACCTTTTGGCTAAAGAAGTTACTGTGAGAGACTGAGTGATTATACCAAGGATGCATCGTAACGTTAATTTTAACGTTCACCGAAAAGAAACAAGCGTTTCTGTTGAAACGATTTAATTTTTTATCGTTTAGGTAATTATCAAAATAATTCTATTTTGGTTATTAACGAAAAGAAATCCAATCGTTAACGCTAAAGCTGTAGCATGCCTTCAGGCGCTAAATGTTAAAAGCGATCTGGCAATGGTTTACAACAACAACTTTTCGTTGATTTATTTCGTTTCACTGTTAACGATTGATGATTTGCTTTGTTTCAATGTTAACGATTGAGTTTTGTGTCGTTTCAACGGAAACGATTGAATTTCGTTTCGTTAATTTAGCTCTGAAACGTAACGAAATTAGTTCGTTAAGTTAATTTTGCTCATTAACGAAACGAAATGATATCTTTATGTTTGTTGAGCATCCCTGGATTATACATATATCGCAGCAACGCACCCAGAAAAAAATCAGTCAAATATATTTCTCATTACACATGATTTGGTAATTATAACCATATAACATAACTATAACAAAATAATGTGTTGAGAGAAACATATTTAACTGACTCTTTTCTCTCTCTGACTGAAGGGCTGCAGGTAGGCAAAGCTCATTTTGTCCTTCATCTCAGAAGTTTAAGCAAGGTAATTGCTTTCACTGAGTAGATGGGATTGCAGACAACTTGTGGGTTTGCTGATTGGTCACTTCTCGTAGCACAAACATTTGTTCGTGATCGGCATATATGACAACCCCACTTGACTTTCTTGCCTTGAAAAGGAAGAGACGGCGAAACAATCTTTGTGGCCCTGCCCCTTTTTTCAAGAATTAGGTATGAGACTTTTGGCAGCAAAGGGTTAAGAGACGAACACCAGAGCTTTTTAACATAAAGCAATCTCCTTCGATTTTTTCGCAAATCGTGTAAATTTAAAACAGATGGAAAAGAACACGAAAACATTAAATTATAGTCCATCGTTTTCATGTTACAAATTCCGCCAATCATCTTCCAGGCAAGGGAGACAGACGCTAAAACATTTAGCTACGATCTCTACGGTTGAGAGAGAACAGGTCAATGCTGAAGATTTTTGGTTGACATCAGGTAAGATGACCATAGATTATCTAAAACTAGAAATGTCTTGATATCTGTTCTCGTGCTGGGTACAGAACCATTTTTTGATGTCACAGACAAACAAAAAAGTCACAGATAGTTCGGGCGCAATTAGTAGATTTTTTTAATCCTGCTTAGCAATTTCGTCAGCATCTGGCTACTTAATATGCCCTTCTCCCAAGGTATGCAAACAAGAATAATTTCGTAGTAAAAAGTAAAGCACACAATAGGGCCATAGAGAGACTACAGTTCAGAAAGACTACATATCCCTGATATACAAAGTTCATAGCCCTAAGTATTGCAAACACTCCTCTTTAAAAGACATTAGTCTACCTTCCTAAGAAACAGAAAAGTTTGATGTTATCCGACTCAACGAATATCCCTACCCCTGAGTTAAGCTTTGATTTAGATTAATCAGTTAATATTCTGAAGTACCCTAGACATGATTCTGATTGCACAAGCTATTGGTCGCTTTCTGGTATTGTGGCGTTGGACCTGCTAAATAACTTAACTTTCGGCACACAAGAATCAGAAGGCATATCCAGCATCTCTAAGCGTGGCAATATGCTACTATTTAGCACACGATTTTCCTAATTTAGCATAAAGGGTCTTCACACCAATCCCATTGCCTCTTTTTTGGCAGTTCTACATATATTTTGTTTTTGTTTCGTTGATGTCGTTGGATTTGCAAAAACAAAATATGCGTAAAACTGTAAAAAAAAACTGACAACTAACGAAGTAAAGAGCTTGGTTTGATGACCCCTATTGCTTCAAAGATTTTAGCTTGTATGTAGTTTTTTTTTGTAATTTTTTGATATATTGCCTTAAGTTGGTAGTGATTCGTGCATGCTTTATCGATATGATTTTGAAAATACGTTTCTAATTTTAAAATTCCACCACAGCCATGACTTATCCGATATCTGGCTAGATGTTGCTGAACACCAATAACTTCAAAGTTCTAACTGTTATTTGGGAACGAAAGCTTAAACATCTTAAGTCCTCACAGATCTCGTGGAGTTAATAATAATCGTATCTTTTTCTAACAAAAAGTCGAATATGTTCCTAAACAAACTTTTAACTAAAAAATAAAACCATTGTTCACAAGTTTTTACAATCATGAATATTTTATTCTGGGGTCGCACAAATTTACATACATACATACATACATACGTATATGGGTGTTTCCATACAGCCGTACGCGACATTCGTACGCCTATGGAGTAAAATAAATCTCACAGAAATAGAAGTTGCTGAAAAACAAGATTACGGTTATGTTGAAATCAAAGGGTACTATGTTTGAGAAAAAAATGGGCAGCTTTGAAACTTTGGAGTGGAAAATATCCGTTCAAAACAAGGTGATAACGTACGCGACAAAAAAAAAGTCGTTTCAAGGCACATATACATATATGCGGAAGTCTGCAAATCGGAGTTTTTTTTTCTTTAAAAATTCCTAAACTAAGCTTAAAAATGTATCTATACAATCCTTTCATATTTAAAAAGAAATTATCGCTTGTTAGTTTTATATTTAAAAAACAAACATAACGTACGCGACATTTTTTCCATTATGTTTTTGTTAATATTGCTTTTCAACGAATTTTTACGCAAAAAAAACATGAATTTTATGTAGAATATACTTTTTGTTTTGACTTCAGCGCCACCTAGCGGGTAAATTTTTGGAAATCTATGACTTACGATGTTTCAACTACACATAGCAAAATTGAGCCAAATCGGACCGTAAATAAGGTTTTTCAAAATATCTTGACACTGGCGCCACCTAGCAAGACCATTTTTAGCAAAAATGTTTCTGCTTACATAGCCAGCATTTATTACAAAAAGCAGTCAAATTGGCCCATAAATACGTTAGAAATATGACTTTTGTTTTTTTCTTCGCGGTTGACATTCTGGTGGAAACGCCCATATGCGAATATATATCACATGTAGTTGTGTAACAATAATTCGTGGTAGATAATAAAGTTAGGCGATGATAACGTAACAAAACTATTTTTAATTGCATCACTATGGTCACAGTAATTATTTCTGCACCAAACATGCGTACACATGTGCAGCTGAGAAATCGAGTAATAAAAAAATCGTATGACAAAGTCACTCACTAGAAAACGTGAGAAAACGAATGCGAAACATTAACAACGTCGAATAATATTTATTTTCTATTTACATACTGAAGTGGGCAGTAACTTCAAACGCTCATTGAATAGATTAGACTTGTTTCACATTGTATTCTCGTTGACAATTTTTCCATTGTTGTTGTGTCAAGCATTCTTTGAACGCCTACGAATTGAAAATAAATTTTATAAAATTTTCTTGACTTTTTAAATACAAAGAAATTTTTTCTCCTATAGCAGGCGAAAAAATCAATTTGTCAAGCTTTATGAAGAAAATAAATTAAAGGTGTGTTTGCTATGGTTTTGAATACCCTCAAGGAAAATCTAGAAAGTTTCCATTTGGAAGTACAGTCGACGTCCAATAATACGAATTATATAATGTCAGCCCTATTCGTAAAATCGAAAAATTCGTATAATCGCAACGAATATTTCTCTATCAAAAAAGTAACTAAATATATGTAAAAATTCAAAGTATCTTTTTGTTTTCATTTTGCTTTTTAATTTAAATTAACTTTTCACAATAAACCAGCTAAAGAATTATCTCAACGCCACAACTTGAAAAAAAACGACTGAAAAAAAGCAATCAATAAATCATAGCCTACTGCTTACGTCACAAATATGTCCCCTTTCAGACGGGTCAAGTCTTGCTTTCAAGCCTGCTAGTTCGTAGGCGAAGGAGGTGAGAAGAGAGGGGAAGTGCACAGATGCCTCCATACCGTCAAGTCGTTTCAAGCTTGGCTGTCTTTTTTGATCTTTTCATTGCTTTCCGTTTAAAAAAACCAAGAACTTGAGTTCAATAAAGTTTGCGCGTGCGAAAGCAAATAGAAAACACAAAAGAGAATGAACGAAAATTGCTTTCAATTAGCAGCAACTTGCAAAAACAGTGATTGAAAAAAAAAACAATTAAAAATAGCAAAGCCTACTGCTAACTTCAGAAATATGATTTGCAACTTGAAAAAAAAAATCATTGAAAAACATAAAAGCCTGATGAGACCAAAAAAGTTCTTTCACATTATAGAACGGGAAAATTATGCCTAATTCGTATTGTAGAACCATTCGTGTAAAAAATACTGCATTCGTATTATTGGACATTCGTATGAAGGAGCTTTCGTATTACTGGACGTCGACTGAAATGTGGAAAAATCATTTTCGTTGCTAATGGAAACAAAGCAGAAGTTTTCAATCGGCACTTTTCCATTTCACTTTCTGTGGAAACAATGTAGAAGCAATTGTGAAAACATTGTTTCCACTGCACTTCTTAAGGAAAGCTTGAGGAGGTTTACCGAAGATTTTTTTTTTAATTTGTACTGGTACTATTATGTCAAATTGAGTGTGGAAATTTCAAATTTTTATTTAAATTTTACTTTATTTCGCATTCAGTCATCAGACAATTCAATTGGGATGGAGGCAATAAGTTGTTTAAATAGGCTTCATTGAAACTTTTCAATGAATATATCCTCAGTAATGTGTATGTATGTATGTATGTATATTTAGCCAGCTACATAACTAGTTTCCAAATTGTAAAAAGCTAAAATGTGGTTAAGCCAAGTAGCTTTTCCATGCATTTCAAGGATAGCGAGCATGTAACTTTCTCCATTCATTCAATGGACAGCGAAGAGGAAAGTTTCCCTTTTATGATATCGTTTGTTAAAACCCAAATTAACTGTCCAACAAAGGGGAATGAAATTATTATTTTTATCCCTGGTTCTAAGTATTTCCAATGCTAATCCATTCGAAACTCATACATAAATTTCGAATCAGCTAGTGAGGTGCATTTACCTATTTAAGATGAAGCTGCTATGTTAAACATATGAGAAGGTTGATAGTGAAACTCCGTAGCTTTTTACGCAAAATTTGTAAAAGCAGCATATTTTGACAAGAATACATATTACTTTCCCATTACCCATTAGCAGATGAGCTAAAAGAAAGTTGATCTTCAATGGCTTTATAAGAAAAGGTAGCTGCTGATGTGCTTTTGAATATACGTGAAGATTGAAAGATGTCTCCCGGGATGAAGCTTTTTGCTACAAAAAGGCATAGCGCCAACTCAAGCACCAAAAAAGTACTAGAATATTTGAGAAACATTAAAAGTGGTTTCCGGTATTGTTCGAAACCTTTCAAGATTTTCTACGGATTTTTCGGAATTTTTTCGAGATTTTTCGAGATTCCTCGTATTTTACATTTCCAGATTTTTTAGGAATTCTCTTTATTTTTTAAGGACGTTGTGGGTATCTTCGTGATATATCTGTACGAATTTTTGGGGCTTTTCGACAATATTTCGGTATTTTCTTGGGATTTAGAGATTCTTTCGGATCTTCGGCGCTATTTTGAGATATAAGGGATTACAGCATTAAGTGAAGCCAAAAATACTAAGTACTTTTGTTAACGGTATTTCGTTAAGCAAAGGTAACTAAATACGTTTGCCTGCTACTTCGTATGAGGGGAATTCAGAATCAAGTTTCTATATTTTTGTTTTTACAGAGACAGTTGAGAATCAAATATCAAGACTTGGAATGGATAGGTAAAAAGTGTTTAATTTTGTTCAAAGAGAAACAATAAATCTAAAGAATTTTTTTTTCAAACTGTTTTTGGTTTTTCCCTTTGCAAACTTTACAAAATGCACTTATTCCTGAAGTTACCTAATAGTTATTAATATATTTACCTTTTACTTTCAAGCGAAAGAACTTTTTTGTAAACAGTCTACTAATATACAAATTCGATTGTAAAAATTTAAACGCAATAAACAAACTTTTTCCAGTTTTTCTGTTTTCTTTATTCTCTGTCCGTACGCTGAAAGCAAAAGCAAAATGCACGTAGTCACAGCAAATTAATAGAAGGAGGTGGCTTCGCTGAGTGTATGAGCTTTTAATACAATTCAGCATACTGAAAATCAGCCAAAAACATAGGAGATTTTCTAGTTTTTCTTTTTTAGCATATTTATGTATGAAATAGCTAAAACTGGTACCCCATAGCATGCGCATTTGAATTCGCGCGGGTTTGACAATTGTTTTGAATACAAACATTTATGTGGCAGCGGCTACATAGCAATGCAAGCAAACGGAAAAAATCGCCCGAATTTTGCGTGATGCGCTTACAAACATACAGACAGACAGACCAAAATTCTAAATATTGTTGACTTGGCTTCTGTTGCTCTAATAAAGACCCCCTTTTAATTTTTCTTTAATATTTATTATGTACAGATATCGGCCTGTTCAATTTTATTATATGTGTAGATATTAGGGTGATTGACTCGGTTTTTTCCAAATCGGTTTTAACCGGTTTTTTTGCATATTTTTAGACGCTTTTGTGAAATCGTAATTTTTCGAATACCGAGTAAACCGGTTTCTTACAATCGAAAAACCGGGTTTTCACCTAATTCTAAATATGTATTTAATTTATTAAAAATTAAATTACATCTTTTCCAACAGTATTTCATAAAAACACAAATGTATTTCAGAAAAGGGCAAATGTATTGCAGAAAAGCTCAAATGTATTTCAGAAAATCTCAAATGTATTTCAGAAAAACACAATTGTATTTCAGAAAAGCCCAAAGGTATTTCAAAAAAGCTCAAATGTTTTTCAGAAAAGGGCAAATGTATTTCAGAAAAGCAAAAATGTATTTCAGAAAAATATTTTTAGAATATTGTAACCTGGGTAAACTTTTGTAATGACAAACCTCTGAGTGTATTTCTGCCTTGAAAAAGCTTCTTATAAAATCCATTTACCGTTCGGAGGCGGCGTAGAACTGTAGGTCCCTTCTGAAATACATTTGAGCTTTTCTGAAATACAATCGTGTTTTTCTGAAATACATTTGTGCTTTTCTGAAATACATTTGCCCTTTTCTGAAATACATTTGAACTTTTCCGAAATGCGATTGTGTTTTTCTGAAAAATATTTGAGCGTATCTGAAATAGTTTTTCCCTTTTCTGAAATACATTTGAGCTTTTCTGAAATGCGATTGTGTTTTTCTGAAATACTGTTGGAAAAGGTGTAGAGTTATTTTAAATTTTTATCTGAATACTGGAACATTTCCCAAAAAAAGTAAAAGGAAAAGGAAACGGAAAAACGAACGAAAATTTTCAATTGTTGTTTTTGTTGCACCAGCTTACTTACCAAATCAGTGAATCGACTACATGTAGGAAGAGGTATGTTAAATGAGCTGATGTTAGTGGGCATGTGAAGAGGTGGTTAGCGTCATCGGGGCATCTTATTCAAAATAGACAGAGTAGTTTGACCATATATAATATCCAGAATGGAGTTGTGTCGAAGTATCGCGCGTCTAACGAAGCAACTCGAGCTCACCATCTGAGATAGGTGGTTTTTGGTCTCCGATGATGGAATTCAAGGGGCGAGAGTTGGCGAAAGTGTTGATTGATTTTCGATGAATGTACTTTAAGGCCTGTCTATAATAGGCTACGGGATATATTCATTGTCGAAAAAAAGTCGACACTAAAGTTAGTTGCAGGTGATGTAATGTGGAACGATTTTCCGTCATCCCTTGTCAATTTTGGTTTGGAGACAAACCGGTTTCGGCATTGTGCCATCTTCAGTGTCATTTTTCGTTCTGAGTAGTTTCTGTTTGTCCGTCGCTATTTATAGCCGTGTTAAATCGTCGTTGGTTCTTAGTTAGGTACGTCTCAGCGGATTATATTTTTTTTTTTTAGTTCAACCAGTAGTTTTTGTTCTGTGTGTGCATCCTCAGGTAGAAGTCAGCTTGATTAATTGTTGCATGGATAGGTAAAAATCAGTTATTTTCTTCCTCTTCGTTTCTGTAGTTTGGACCTGCGTTCTATTGTTTATGGTATTTTCTAGGTTTCTGTCCTGTTTTGCGTATATTAGCCTGAGTGGTTCGAATAATATATCAGATGCGGTGTTTAT
>JAPVRG010099075.1:0-14034 GCA_029783565.1 Rhagoletis cerasi | reverse complement strand
GCTGCCTTCAACAAGAAGCAAGCAGCCTAGTGGTGAGTACGTAGCCGCGTTTAGTTGGATCGTATTCTACTACTATGCAGCTTCTTTGTTTTCTACGTTCTTTGGCAACACTGCTATATAAGCATTTTTCAACACCAGAAGTTCTTTTACTTTTTTAATTTGAACGTCTTGAGCGTAGACGAGGAGCCGAAGTACCCAGCAGGAAACCGCCAAGCATCGAGGGAGCACCTTATAAAGTTTTTTCTATAAGTTCGCAACGAAGGCACGAGCAGCAGCAAGGGTAAGCAGAGTGAAATTGAATAAGAGAAGTGGGAAGTGATTTTTTTTTTAATGAGCGGGCTGCGAGCTCCACATTGCGACCGTGACGATGGTCAGAGTGAAAAAGTAACACCCTGGGCGGCAGGTGTGTGTGAGAAAGATTTGTTTGTGCAACACAGCGTGGTAAATGACGGCCGACATTTCATTTCACTTGACCGTAACGGGAAGCAATATTGCATAACACGGGCCACGCCTTTTAATAAGGCGCGCTGCATTTTCATAAGTCGCTTTTTCCCACATGGCATAAATTAGCCCTGTAGCCACCAATACTGCATTAGCCATATTACACCGCAAAAAACGGCACGCTGTACTTTTGCAAACTGTACATTAAACGGTCAGCCCTGTTGTCATCGGAGGCAACAGAGTACACGCATATACATATGGATAACGGCGTTTGACGCCATACAAACGAACGGTACAGCACCGTTATTAAAGTACATACATGACGAAAACCACGCCACCGAAAATACAGTTGCAGTTTTACAAAAACGCGTCATCACTCGCTACCATAAAGAGAACGCTAAATAAATATGAAATTTTCAACGAGCACGGACATGGCAAATTAGACAACGAATATGAATACATACACATGAGATGAATCAACAACCACGAAGTGGGTGGTGCGTTTAGTCGTAAATTTATACTTATGTACTTAAATATGTATATGTTTATTACTTTTTGAATTTTTGTGGAATGTTAAATGGCACATTAGACCGACACACACAAATTTGTGTAAAATTGAGAAGGCGTAAAACACCGCGTGCGCAGAGTTTGGGTCCCGCCACGTTAAATCCCCGCCCAATAAAAAAGAATAAAAAGCCTCGGCAGAGATCCCCCCTTTCTGTTGACGACCACGGCAAACGAACAAAGGACTATGATTTCAGGGTATGCACCTGGAATATCCGGACCCTCAATGGGGAAGGTGCCTCTGCCCGGCTGGTTGATGTCCTCGGGAAGACAAAGGCTGACATCACCGCCATCCAAGAAATGCGATGGACGGGGCAAGGCAAGGAACCCGTGGGGCCTTGCGACGTCTACTACAGCTGCCACGTAAAGGAGCGCAAATTTGGTGTTGGATTTGGGGTCTGAGAGAGACTCCGTCGCCAGTAATGGCGTTCACCCCGGTGGGCGAACGTCTAGCCACAATCCGCATCAAAGCGAGATTTTTCAAGATCTCGCTCATTTGCGCCCACGCCCCGACGAAAGAGAAGGACGACGCGTCCAAGTATCTCACATATGTCAAAATCGTGCTTGGCGATTTCAAGGCCAAGGTGGGCAAGGAAGGGATCTTTGGCGTCACTGTCTGAAAATTCAGCCTCCACGACGAAACGTCTGATAACGGACTGAGGCTGATCGACTTCGCCGGGGCCCGAATCATGGTATTGTGTAGTACTAGGTTCCAGCATAAAAATATCCATCAAGCTATATGGCTGTCTCCAGATTGAAAAACGAGGAACCAAATCGCCCATGTTGTGATAGATGGAAAGCATGCTTCCAGTGTTTTGGACGTACGTTCGCTCCGAGGGCCAAACATCGACTCGGACCATTATCTTGTTGCAGCCACGATACCCACCCGCCTCTGTGCATCAAAAAATGTACATCCAACAATGCAAGGAAAGCTGAAGATCGAACAGCTGCAATCACAACAGACGGCCAATTTATTTGCTACTCGACTCTCACACCTGCTCTGTGAGAGCACTCTTCAACAACCCGACATAAGCGAGCAGTGGAACCATATTTTCCGCTCATTAAGTACCGCCGCCGAAGAAGTAATCGGATTTCAGCGAGCCCGAAAGAACAGCTGGTGCGATGAGGAATGTCAAGAAGTTGCAGAGAACAGGGTCACGCTGCGATCGGGCCCAACGCGGGCCATGTGAGACCGCTATAGGGAACTGAAGAAACAAGCGAGACGTATTTGCCGCAATAAGAAGAGAGAGGCAGAAATACGTGAGTGCGAAGAGCTTGAAATGCTGGCCGACAGGAAAAACGCTCGAAAATTTTATCAGAGAGTTAGGCGACTTACGGAAGGTTTCAAGACCAGTGCGAACTCCTGTAAGAACAACCATGGCGACCTAGAGAGCGATGTCCAGAACGTACTTAAATTATGGAGGGAACACTTTTCCACTCTATAGCAAACAGCACTGAAAGTAGTGGAGAAGAAGAACCCGAGCCCCCAGTCGATGACGATGGAGTCGATGTCCCACCGCCTGACTATGACGAGTTACGAATAGCGATTACGTGAAAACAACGGAGCTGCGGGAGCTGACGGCCTGCCAGCAGAGCTATTAAGTATATAAGTATGGCGGCGAAGAGCTGATATGCATCAACTCTTATGCAGAATATGGTCAGATGAACGCATGCCCGACGACTTGAATTTAAGTATGATCTGCCCAATCCACAAGAAAGGCGACCCCGCCATACGCGCCAACTACCTATTTGACGTTGAGCAATACCAACAGCTCCGTCAGAAAAGGAAAGACCTCTCCGAGCCCCTTGATACCAAGGGAGGTTTCAGACAAGGTGACTCCCTTTCGTGTGATTTCTTTAACCTGATACTTTACAAGAGAGTGCAATTTCTGGCGTATGCCGATGACATCGACATTATCTGTAAAAACAAGGGCTGCGTCTGTTCTGCCTTCTCGTGATTAGATAGAGAAGCAAATCGAATGGGTCTGATGGTGAACGGGGACAAAACGAAGTATCTCCTGTCTTCAAACAAACAGTCAGAGCATACGCGTCTTGGCACCCACGTCACTGTTGATAGTTACAAGTTTGAAAAAGTAGACAACTTCCTTTATCTGGGAACCAGCATTAACACCAATAATAGTGTCAGCCTTGAAATCCAATGGAGAATCCCTCTTGCCAACAAGTGCTGCTTTGGACTGAGTAGGCAATTGAGAAGTAAAGTCCCCTCTCGTCGTACAAAAATCACACTCTATAAGTAACTCATCTTGCCTGTGCTGGTGTATGGCGCGGAGGCATGGACAATGAAAACATTTGATGAAGCGGCTCTTGGAGTTTTCGAGAGAAAGATTCTGCGAAAGATTTACGGGCCTTTGCGCGTTGGCAATGGCGAGTATCGCAGACGATTTAACGACGAGCTGTATAAGCTTTACAACGATATAGACATAGTGCAGCGAATTAAGATACAGCGGCTCCGCTGGCTAGGTCATGTCGTTCGAATGAACAGGAACGCTCCTGCTCTGAAAGTATTCAACGCGGGTCACGATGCTGGTAACAGAGGAAGAGGAAGGCAGGGTGGAGAAGGCCTTGGCTTCACTTGGCATTTCCAATTGGCCTCAGTTGGCACAGAAGAGAAATGACTGGCGTGCTGTTTTGGACTCAGCCAAAATCGGTTAGGCAGTTTCAGCGCCAACAAAGAAGAAGAGAAGAAGATGTAGCCCATTAGGGAGCAACATACAATCAAGACGTAAGACATTTCTATATGTACTTATGCAAATTTCTCCATTAAACTTTTTTGTATCTAACATTCATTTATTCATTATAACTATGGCACATTAGTCCAGCACACATACTTGCGAAACATTTTGATTTCTCTATTTACATTCTTCATTGATTGCAATTAAAAAAAATTTTTTTTTTTTTAATTTTTAATATTGACGCGTTGAATTTTTCAAAAGCCACGCAACAAAACTAGCTTGTAAGCAACGGAGGGACACATTACCCATTCTGATAAATAATTACTAGTTTGTAAGAGATATGATGATTCATCATATATTAAATAATTTCGCAAATTTCGAATATTGGTTGCTAAGTAACCTATTTTCGTAATTAGCCTTATGTGACGTGAGTGACTCAATGAATTACAAAATTAATTTTTGTTAAAATCCTTTCAAATAGCTTTTAACTAAAATACTAGAGTTTAAGTGACGTGAGTGACTCAATGAATTAACAAAAAAAAATTTTTTTTTCTATTTTTGCTAAAATACGATTTACTAAAATTATCGAAACTCCAATCGTATATTCTTTATAACCAATCGAAAATTTTTCCATATGCCAATGTACCTAAACGTTTCAAAACTCTGTTTATATAATCAAAATTAGAAGTACTTAAATACATACATCAAAACGTTTTAAAACAACTTAAGCTCTTTTGCCTTGCATGTGGAATTCCATGAAAACACCTGATACTCCCACTGGATGAAAATCCCTTTTGCATGAAAATTTTCAGCTTGCATCCGATGGCCTTTTAAGGAAAACAAGACATAAGTATTTTTCAACTTATAAAACTTTACGCTCATAAAGCATTTTTGGATTTTTTTCTGCAGGTTTCTAGAGAAGAACTTGCATAATTTAAATTTTTCGGCAATTATATAAAAATATAGAATTTTTGTTTTGCCTCGCGGGGTTGCCAAATGTCAGATTTCGACACAGTGTCCAAAGAATAGCATAATCATTTTTCAAAACTTTTTAAACGGATTGTACAAAAACGCCCTATGACATCAAAACAAAAAAAGCTAAATGAATATAAAAGGTCTTTGGTGGAAGCATACAATAACATATTAATACAAGTGAATTTGCATTTTGAGAAGCGAGATAAGCCAGAATCGGTAATTGAAAGTTTGTTACGGTGTAAGGAACAACTTCTTAAATGTTTTGAAAAAATTAACTGCAATATTAAATTACAAGAAGATTTCTTTGAATTAATTGAAGAAGACGTTTGTTCCACTGTAACAGAGTGCGAAGAATTTACCGACGAAAGTCCGCCTGGCATAGTTAATAAAAGCTGTTACTTGTCTACCCGTGAAGACTTTTTAGGATTCGAAAGTTTACCAAATATCAATTTATTTTTGAGCACTGACGACATCGCAATGGCAACTCCCGAACGAAAAAGATCTTTTTTAAATTTGTGCGCTTCAATAATAAGAGAAAACTACAGCGGGATCCCACTTTCACTTGCCTACTTTATCGACAAGATTAATTTAATAGAAGAGTTATCGGATGAAACTCTAAATTCAGCTTTTATTGCTTTTGTAAAATCCAAACTCGAGGGTAAAGCCCGCGAATCCCTTCCACTGCAAATAAGTTCAATTAATCAGATAAAAGAAGAGCTATGTAGCAAAATAAAGCCGGACAAATCTAAAGTTGTCGCAGGAAAAAAAGCCACTTTAAAAATAAATAACAACAATTATGCGGAATTTGCAAAACAGGTGGAAGAATTGTCGGATTCGTTTGGAACGTTCGCTCATCATCGAAGGAATGACCCAAGCAAAAGCCCATGAGATGGCCGTTGAGCAGACAATTAACGTTTGTAGGCTCAACAGTCGATCATCGTTAACCTTCCATGACTCAAAAGACGTTGTCGCGAAGATGATAATATAGCGCGATAATGAGGTTAAAGAACGGCAAGTGTTAGCGTTTAGGTCTAGACCGATAATTTACGAGGTCACAACAATTATAGATACAGTAACAACAATAATAGGTTCAATAACAGTAATTTTGGCAGATACAGCAATAATGGTTACAATAGGTACCACAACATCGGTACTAGGGGCAATAACAATAATTTTAATTCCAATAATCGGAACTCGTAGAAATCGTAATAACAATACTAATAATAATGGACGTCCAAATTCTAGAAATAACGCTAATGTGCGTGCTTTAAACGCCAAGGCCCGCAGACGCGAACACTGAGGGCGGAAGAGGTCGACAATTAAATAATTTTTCTACAACAAAAGGCATTTACTGTTTAAACTTAAATTACTCTGACTTTATCGAATTACAAATTAATAGGTCAAACAAATTTTGTACGTTTTTAGTCGACACGCAAGCCGAAATTTCTTTAATAAGAATTTCTAGCGTTGATAAACATTTTTCTATAAATACGAACGATATAATTCATATTACCGGTGTAACTTCAAATTCTGTTCCTACTTTAGGTACGATTACCGTACACTTGACTTTTACCGATTTTTACATTAAACATAATTTACATGTAGTAAACGATGATTTTAACATACCATCTGATGGTATATTGGCTAAAGATTTTTTAAAAATTAATAAATGGGTTATTAGCTATGCAAGAAATTGTATTTCCTTCTGGGTAGGTAACAGAAAAGTCGCGATACCAATCACGACACGGAACCGAAAGCGACACTTGTATTATACCACCTAGATGCGAAGTTTATCGAATTTTCAATTTAGGCAATTCAGCGGATCCACTTTTCGTGGAATCGCAAGAGCGTGAATATGGTGTTTACACAGCAAGATGCATAATTAATAGCAGTAATCCAATCATTAAAGTCATTAATACCATAGATGACGTTAAACATGTAAAGAATGCTAATATTCGAACCGAAAAACTTTCCAATTATCACGTTTACTCGATTAACAAAACAAAGACAGAAGATTCACGAACAAAAGAATTAACAAATATTTAAAAAAAACAAATCCCTACGGAAGCTAACAGCAAGTCCTTTAATTTTGGTTCCTAAAGAATCTACTAATGGTCAAAAAGCATATCGTATGTACGTTGATTTCCGCGCTGTGAAAAAAAAACGTATAGCGGATAAATTTGCTCTCGCACGAGCTGACGATATTTTAGACAATCTTGGCAGAGCTAAATATTTTTCTACCTTAGACCTTTTTTCTGGATTTCATCAAATCCCTTTGCACGAAGATTCTCGTTATATAACTTCTTTTAGCACAGAGCGTGGAGCATATCGATGGAAGTTATTGCCATTCGGTTTGAGTATAGCACCGAACTCATTCTCGCGAATGATGACTATAGCTTTTTCTGGTATTCCATCCAACGTAGCATTTTTATATGTAGATGGCATTATTGTCATAGGCTGTAGCGAAACACATCCCATTAAAAATTTAGCGAAAGTTTTCGAAACTTGTCGAAACTTCAACTTGAAACTCAACCCCAAAAAATGAAATTTTCTTAGGCCCAAAGTAACATTTTTAGGGCACAAATGTTCGGCAAAAGGTCTGCTGCCAGACAATTCAAAAATAGTTGCTATTAAAAAGTATACTAAACCTACTGACAAAGGTGCAGTACGACGTTTTGTCGCATTTGTAAACTATTACAGAAGGTTTATCCCTAATTTTGCAACTCTGGCAGCACCTTTGAATAAACTCAGCAGAAAAAGAGTAGAATTTGTTTGGGACGAAAAATGTGACGAAGCTTTCAAGTCGTTAAAATCAGCCTTAATGTCACCGAAGTTGTTACAATACCAAGATTTCAGTAAGCAATTTATAAATATAGGTGATGCTTCAAAAACAGGATGTGGCGCTATTCGCAAATAGTCAGTAGAAAAAGTACAATATTTTTCACACATGCTATCCGTTTGCTATTTTTTCCAGTTCATTAAAATAGCCCAACATTTTTAGCAGAATCTATTAACTTTCATGCAATTTTAAAAATTTTAGTACAACATTTCTTAAGAATAACTTTTGGTGGTCACCCCAAACACGACCCACGATTGTAATAGATGTACAATAGGAGAGGAAGTAAAAAGCCTGTTAATTGAGTAATCAATTCAGTTTTCAAAACGGTGGGTCGGGAATAGAAAGATGTCAAATAAAACTTCGGCTGAGGAAGATGTCTTTCTTTTCCGAGGATCGTTTGGACGGTCAAGTCGCGCTGGTTAAATTTGCTAAAATTTATCCGGAATAATATCAGTAAGTTCGATGAAGTTAAAGCTAAATGTTCGTTCAGTAAATACATTTAGTCGAAAAGTTAAATACTAAAAATATATTTTACGAAAAAAAAAGAAAATGCGCAAAACGAACCTTGTCCACGTGCGGTAGACGGACCGAACTTCGACAAATGTGACGACTACCTTAAGCTGGGGTTATAGTACAGAATATTTAATATCCAGCAAAACTCACGGACCAATAAATGCAGAAAATCTCTATTCTGGGTCCCATGGAGGACTAATCCAGAGCAGCACCTCGAAAGTCGAGACTTCGCGCCACGTGGACCATGAGGCACCCAATTACACTATTGTATAGGTGTGCTCGTTCTGCATACATCTTTACATAGGTATTAAACACATAGTACAAACATTCTACGTCAGCGTTCATCCACTGAGAGAAATAAACGTCGTAAAATCAAAGAAATAAAATTTTTGTAGGGCCGTTGATGATTTATCTTTAATACAAGGTTAAATTCTTTACAGAGAAGAGTTTATCTTCAACTACGCAACTGCGCACTTTTAAAGCGAAAGAGTTAATGTCTTTGCAAGAATAAACAAAGAAAAAGTATTTTTTACAAAGCCAAATTCTTTACCAGAACTATTTAATTCTTTGTTTGCAAGCGGTTGAAAAGACTATTTAAAAACAAAGATTTTTCTTTGTTATGTTATGTTGAGCAGAGTTGGTGCAAAGGCGTAAGTCTTTAATTTTAACTAAGTACTTCACCTTCAAAAATTGTGCATCGAGCGCTTCGGGTAAGTAAATCAGTTAATTCAAATTCTTCGTGTAAACGAACGAATAGCTTCGCATAAACTTTAAAACACACTTCAAAATTGTTGCCAACTCAGCGCCGTCTTTAAATGAAGTTCTTTTCGCTTTGTAAAAATTACTTATCAAGTATATTTGAGAATTTTCCTCGTTGAAAAGTGATTTTAGGAGTTTACAAGTTCGATCTTTGGCAACCTTATTAAATTTTTGCGATGCCTCTTTAGTATTTTATTTACCGATGTGAGTAGTGGATCACCATGGATGAAGACTTAAGCAATTTGCTTGGTGAATGGAAAATAGATAAAGAGACGATAGCAATGCTCGTAGAATGTGGCATTATTTCTATTGAAATTATTAAAATGTTATCAATGAAATTTTTTCTAACCGATGTGACCTATTTCGAAAAATTAAATTTCGGCACCATTTAATAAAGTGGCAAGCAGAAAATCATGTAAGTAAAACACGAAAAATTGCGGCTTTGCGTATATATTTATGTACTCAGAACAACAGTTGTGTAAACTTATGTATTGTTTTTCGCTAATGGAACGGCACTTTTTAGCTGGATGTTATTTCTTGCTGTGGAAGTAATAAAACACAAAATTGGCTGCAAAACGGCGTTCAATCGACATTTGACTTGAAAGAAATTCTTTCTGCAACATTGGCTGTCCAAGATGTTTTGGAAAATTATAAAGCAAATAAGTATTTAAGCGAACAAGAGCAGACAGCAATTTCACGAACGGTTGTAGATTACTCCATTATCCAAAATGGACCCAAAACAAATGGTAAAGGTTGCAAAATCTATAGTGGCTTTATTTCCGACAGAAGTGGAGTCAACTTATTATATTCCACGATATGGTAACAATAAACCATCGGGAAAAATATATGACAGGTATATTTATAAATTTTCTAGTTTTTATTGCATTTATAATTATTATCCACATTTAGGTATTTTAATTGCATGTATAAGCGAAAGTCATCTCATACACCAGTCGAAAATACTAGAAGAAAAAGCCCTGATGTTGCTACATTGCTCGATATCAGTGAATTAACAAATAAAAAAAGTTTTTGATTCACAACCAGCCCTCTAATAAGTTCGACATATGAAAGGAAACATGTATTTTGAGAATGAAGGAAAAAAGAGAAAGTTTATCTGAAATTTTTGAAAACTGGCCGAGATATAAGGACCCTATCGGCACTGAACTAATCAACATTGACTTTTCTTGGCTTTTTCCCGATAAGCAGAATAATTTATTCAACAAAATTTGAGCTGATATGTGCACTTTAATATTTCCTACATATATAAAGGATAAATTAAATCAACGTTTATATGAAAAAATTAAAAACAACGATACATTGCTACCAGGTAAGATTTCATACTTAATAGTATTAAAATATATAATGCTAATATCATTAATGTTTTTCAGATACAAGACATTTCTATTTCTTTAATTTACTCCATGCATTTGTTCTCCCTCCACGCCTAAGCAATAAATGTAAACCATCCATTTCAGATGCGCAGCATGACATGATTATCCATTTGACAAATATCAACAACATGAAACAAAAATTGGACGAATTACACGTAACCGCCTTAGCTGAAAAATTGTCAATACAACCGAAAATAATAACCGTAGGTGACACTATTACAAGTTTAAAAGAATTTTATGTTTATGTAGATGGATTTACTTTTAAGGTTCCAACGTTTGTAAGAGCTGTCGATTTAACAATTAAATGCTGTTTTGTTTTTAATGTAGAATACTCAGCAAAAAGCAAATATGTATGGATGTTGTTGCAGGAGCATATCTATGACATTCCGTCAAAAAAACAAGTTGCAAAAATCAATAATATCGTAAATAAAATAAGAAAATGAGTGAAAACAGTTGTTCGTCTCCAACTTCCATTCATATTTGTTTTATCTGTCAAATCTCCTACCAATATTCGTAACTTTACTAAATCATTTAAAAACGTGTCACAAAACTGCTGTTGTATATCAATATCAATGCAATTTCCAAAGATGTCAGAAGTACTTTCAAAATTTTTTTAAGTTCAAGAATCATGTTGCAAAACACGATTGTTCTGTTAATAGCTCTTTTAATGTAAATGCTAAATGGATCAACCACCCACAAAAAGAACAAAAGATGTACCTGCTGTTTGGCAAAATATCAATAATAGTTGTGTAGACAATGAAATCAATTTAATTGATTTAAAAAAAGTGATTGACGAAAATTTTACAAAATGTGCTTTAAGCTTTCATTCCAAATCAAATATTGTTAGGAAAGATATTCCAGAAATTTTAAAAAGTGTAAAGAGCTGCATTGTTAATCCCTTGTTAGAGGCATACAGTCAATTTACGCCTTTTATCATGCCTCAGAAACAAAAAGCATATGATGAACTTAATGCATATGTTGATGAAATATTTAAAAATATTGACACAGAATACAAGTTTGTGAAAAACTTAGAAAAACAAAATTTATATAAACATCCAAAACTATTTTCCATAAGTTGTCAATTAGATGAGGTTTTTGTTAATGGCTTCCCAACTATCAAAGAGAATACAGTAGAAGGTTGCTTGTGCGATATGAGATTTCAATTGAAATCATATTTTGAGACTTCAGGTATTTTAACTGACACGTTTGAAAACATTCAAAAAATAAATAGTTCCAATAAAATAAACCATTTTATTAAAAGTGAATTATGGAAGTCGAATATTGCAGCACGACCAAACAAAATAACTTTCCCAATTTTTATTTATTTTGATTCTTTTCAAATTAACGACCCACTTGGTTCTCATCAAAAGTCTGTCTGCGGTATGTACTACACGGTTCCAGTTGTTCCACAGCACAATTTATCTCATTTAAATAACATATCACTTGCGGGTTTTATCAATTCAGACGATATGAAAGATTTTGGTAATCAGTTGGCTTTAAAACGGCTAGTAGACACTTTGCAAGATTACGCCGAAAATGGTATAGAAATATATCATAATAATAAGCAGCTCACAATTTTTTTCTTATTAGGTCAAATATTGGGAGATAACCTAGGTCTTAACGAGGTTTTGGGATATACTAAGAGTTTTAACAGCTATAGTTACTGCAGAATTTGCACAAGAATTAAAGTTCTGTGTCAAAATGATCACACAGAAAAATCAGAATGTATTCGCGACAAAAACACTTATACTAAAGAATGCACAACTAACGATAAAAATTCGCCTGCTAGAGAAGGCTCAATTTGGAACGATTTATTTGGGTTTCATGTTACATATAACAAGGCCTGTGACATTATACATGACATCTATTTGGGACTACCAAAATATAACATTAGCAAAACATTAAATTACTTTATATATGAAAAAAAATTCTTTACACTGGACGCATTTAATTTTAGAAAACAAATGTATAATTACTGACCTGTGCTTGTTGGAAATGTTAGCCCTCCGATCACCAAACATCATATACAAAATGGCAATTTGAAATTAAACGCCAGTGAAATGAAGACTTTTATAAATATTATATTAATTCTTATAGGCGATTTGATCGATGATATTGATCCCGTTTATCACTTTCTCATAATATTTGTACGCATTGTCGATTTAATTACACAAGATGAGTTTAACGATGACCTTCTTAAAACTCTTGAAAATTTAATTTCAGAACATCATCAACTTTATGTTGAGCTATTTCGAGATACTCGTAAACCCAAACACCATTTTATGGTGCATTACCCAACAATAATTAAACAGTTGGGGCCACTAAAACATATTTGGAACTTTCGTTATGAAAGCAAGCACCAAATATCTAAGCAATACTGTCATGTCATAACTTCAAGGATAAATGTGCCGTACACCTTAGCCATAAAACATAATATACAATTTTCTTATAACTTAATGGAGAAAAATTTCTTTAAAAAAGATGTCTCTAATTTAACTACAACATCAGAAACTGATTTATCACACCATAGTTTTTATAAAAACTTAACTACAAATTTATTGAAAGGTTTTAAGGTTAAAAGTGTTGTATAAAGGAACCTTGTTCGATAAAATTATTTTTTTTAAACACAGAAAACTTTGTATACTTAGTGGTCCAAGAAATGCGTACGTTATTTTTAGAAAAGTTTCAAGCTTTTAAAATTGAAGGTGTTTATAACTCTTTTGAAATTAAACATATTGAAGTTTTTAGAAATCCAAGAAGAAATATAACATTAAATAATGCAGACAAAATAGTAAGATTTTAAAATAAGAAAGTTTTGAATTCATAATCGATTTAATTTTAGTTTTTGTTGCAGCAGACTTTACTTATCAAACTGCAAGTCTTTTATTAAAATATATATATGTATGTAGATATTATATAACTTTCATGTACACATGTATGTATGTTAGTAAATAAAATACATTAATTACAATTTTATTTTCGTTTCATTTGGAATTTCTGTTGGGTAATCACAGAACTTTGAAAAAAAGCCGTCTTTGTTTTAAGTATAATTCTTTAAAATCACTTAACAGTTTTTTAAAAACTATAACCTTTGTTTTTAAAAAAGCACCTTTGAAAACTCGTTAGCATGAAATTTTAAAGAACAGCGCTTTTCTTTTTAAGAATTCACCTTTCGTTGCCCTAAAGTATTTATCATTAATTTTAAGTATATATTCAATGAATATTCAACAATTTCCCTGTCTTTCTTACCAAGGCGTTTTGCCTTTGGGCACGATTTAACCAACAAAAGTCTTTGTGACAAAGTGCATTTTTCTATGTTCTAATATTTTTTTTCTCGGTGTCTGCACGTCCACCAGCGGGATTTTCGTCGTGGTTTTTTTCCATAAATTAAGTCAGAACAATAAAAGGAGGATAAATAATAGTGTCAGCCTTGAAATGCAACGGAGAATCACTCTTGCCAACAAGTGCTACTTTGGACTGAGTAGGCAATTGAGAAGTAAAGTCCTCTCTCGTCGCACAAAAATCACACACTATAAGTCACTCATCTTGCCTGTGCTGGTGTATGGCGCGGAGGCATGGACAATGAAAACATCTGATGAAGCGGCTCTTGGAGTTTTCGAGAGAAAGATTCTGCGAAAGATTTACGGGCCTTTGCGCGTTGGCAATGGCGAGTACCGCAGACGATTTAACGATGAGCTGTATGAGCTTTACAACGATGTAGACATAGTGCAGCGAATTAAGATACAGCGGCTCCGCTGGCTAGGTCATGTCGTTCGAATGGACAGAAATGCTCCTGCTCTGAAAGTATTCAACGCGGGTCGCGATGCTGGTAATAGAGGAAGAGGAAGGCCTCCTCTGC
>JAPVRG010099074.1:0-10559 GCA_029783565.1 Rhagoletis cerasi | reverse complement strand
TTCCTTAAACGTTATCATAAATAATGCAATAGAGAATACCTTATTAATTTGATTTAATATCATAATTTCATCGATGTTACCTCCAACACGCTTTCTCTGAATGAAAATATGGCTGTCAAACTATCAGATTGCTGGCAATAGATGTCAAGCAATAAGCTCTGACATATATTGCCGCCCATGAGCAATAAGCGGTCTCCATTGGCAATGTATTTTATGACATGATTTTTAACACATCAGTGTTTGCCTGTGGAGACAGGCCCTAATGATTAGTTACACGGTGCTAAAAAAAAAAGTCATGAAATGCACCCAATTTCAATAGTTTTCAATATGGTGCTTATTGATGCCATGAGCAATGTGTATATCAAATTTGGTCGAGATCGGAGCAGTAGTTTTCACATATAGTAGATTTCACAATAGTAGACATACATATATTATTAAAAGAGGGCGGTACCATGCCCATTTTCCTTAAATTGTTTGTAGCACCGTGCTAATATTATTGATGATGAACGTCAAAGTTCTTTAGAACTTTCAAGTCTTTAATGACTACATTTTCTTCTATATTTCTTCTTCTTCTATTTGTTCTTCGTTCAACTTTATTGATCCTTCTTTTCGCAGAAGCGTGACATTCTTCGTCGTTGTCGTTAGTCTTTCGAACACGATAAAGTCAATTATATTTTTGGGGACACCACGTAATAAAGTAAAATTTTAGTTCGAGTGTTTGAGCTGTTGAAGAGTATTATCTGAGAGCAAGTCTGAAAGTAGAGTGGCTCAGGTTGTCTATTGTGATTTCAGCCTTTCGACGTCGAGCTTTCCTTGTGCTGTTTGATGAGAAATCATATCTTGGCTGCAACAAGGTATATCTCTATAGTGAATCAAACTACATATTGTTATTATTATTTTTTAAACTTATAATAAATTAAAAGCTTAATATAGTCATTAGAGCAAGGCTTCAAAGGCCATCAGCTCAATATCGATTAAAGTCCACAATTTCCCTACAGACTTTCCGGGGACACAACGAAAAGGTGCTTATATGAATGGGCGTATGCCTGCAATATGTGCGAACACATTGATAATTTAAGGGCGAGCGTAATGGTGAGATGAGTAAAAATAATAAAAATATTAAAGCAATGTCAACCAACGCAAATGATCAGCGACAGGGCAGGATAGCATATATGTATGTATGTAAATACTTACATACGTGTATACGCAAAAGTAATAAGTCAACACTACATTACATAGTCTCCCATTTAAGACCAACCAACACGCGTTTTAATGTTACTAAAACCCCGGCATTGTGACAGCCGACAACCTACGAAAAATCACGCATGTACCATCGATGCTTGTATGTATACATCCTTGAGCGTGGGGAATGCTTATCAAATTGTGTCGCGTCGCAGAGTGCCGCCTTGCATAGTACGCAATTTAAACTTCCTTTGCATAGCGCTGTATAGTTAAGCTGCTTCGGTTTCCCTGCATTTGAATCGCGCTTTGGATATATTTGCTTCCTCAAACATACAGTTGGTAATGACGTCGGCGATTTGTATTTGTTTTAGTCAGTTGCTTAACTTCTTAAAACCGTATCCACGAGCCACAAAATCGATCAACGCAATTGTAATAATAAACAGCAGAATGCAACGCGATATTACAGTAAAACATCACATCAATTAATCGCCGGAAAACAGCAGCAGGGTTCGAAGTTCCACACTGTGGTATCGATACCAAGTACTGCCTTCGGTATCAGGCTCATGGCATCGACGCCCCAAAAGTATCGGGCGAAAAGTATCGATACTACTCAGTATCGAACAAAATACCAGAATTGAATAGTGAAATTTTCAACTCAAAAGCGCATGCTATTGGATTTGGCACTGGTTGATTTTCCTTTTCCACATCGGCCACAAGCTTTGATTGAACGTATTTCGGTTCAGTTCTACGAAAAGTTGAATTGTAAGCACCAACTGAGCTACCAGTGATAAATGAGGTTTGATGTAGTTCCCGATGAATTTAACGTTCTGCAACCAATTTTACATCTTTCGTGGTTTTTGTCTAGTTTTTCTATATATTTCCAAACTGCACTCATTGCTCAGTCGTAGTTAATGAAACGCGTGATCTTCAAAAGCCAAAGAAATTCAGTCAGTTAGGTATATGTAAGAGTAATTTTAAGTGAACGCAATTGACACTTGCCTTTATATTTTTGGACAAGGCTACCAATTTTAAGCAAAACCCAAAAACCGTTTATATGCGAAAAGTATTCGATACCACGAGTACTTTGGACGGTATCGAGTAAAACAACGAAATAAGGTATCGGGTTGCGTGATCTTGAATTAGTCAAATCACAAATCGACAAATCAAATTCATTTCTGAATTGAAAGTTGCATCAAATCCTAAATAAATTTTATTTTTGATTTGATTTTTAGACCAAATAAGAAATAACAAGACCAAATAAGTGAACAATCAGTTGAATGGGAGCTATAGGTTATAGTGATCCGATCTTTATCATTTTCAGTGTTTCATGTTCCTAGCTGCATATATGGAGGAGTAATAACGAAAAATCTCATATCTGAATAATGAGATATATGTGGGCTATATATAATACTGATCCGATCTTTGCTATTTTCACTGTTTTCTGTTGACAATGAGTGAAAACAGTGCGAAATTTCAAGTTCCTAGCTGCATAAATAAAGAAGTTATAACGAAAAATCTCATATCTGAACAATCAGATATATGGGAGCTATTTGTTATAGTGCTCCGATTTTACCGGTTCCGACAAATGATTAATACATTACAAAAATACACTCGCTCACCAAATTTCATTCGGATATCTCGAAAACTGAGGGACTATATTGTATACAAACAGTCGGACAGACGGACATGGCTAGATCGATTCAGCTCGACTTTCTGATCATATAAGTATACATTTTGATGGGTCTATCTATCTCTTCTTATTCTGGTACTTACAAACATCAAACCAAAGTTATAATACCATTTCATGCTCATAAAAGGTATAAAAATGATTTGTGATTTGAACTGTTGACCAAATCAGAAATCAAATTTATTTGTGATTTGATTTGTCAAGCAAATAAGAAATAAAATTTATTTGTGATTTGATTTGTCAAGCAAATAAGGAATAAAATTTGTTTGTGATTTGATTCGTCGATGAAATAAGAAATCAAATTTATTTGTGACTTAATTTGTCAACCAATCACAAATTTTATTTCTTATTTGGTTTACAAATCAAATCACAAATAAATATGATTTCTTATTTGGTCGATGAATCAAATCACAGATAATTAAATCGCAAATAAATTTGATATCTTATTTGGTCAACGAATCAAATCACAAATCCTTTTTATTTCTTATTTGGTTGGCAAATCAAATCACAAATAAATTTGATTTCTGATTTGGTCAACGATTCAAATCACAAATCCTTTTTATTTCTTATTTGGTTGACAACTCAAATCAAAAATAAATTATATTCCTTATTTGGCCATTAAATCAAATCACAAGTCAATATATTTCTTAATTAATGGCGGATTTTAAATCAAAAAGGATTTGAAATCCCGCAACCCTGATCGGGTACTAAGTAGTCACCTTCTCAGTATCGATAGTATCGTTCGAACCCTAAACAGCAGATATTAATAATCTCTCATATACACTCACCTTAGTCGCTGCCGAGGTATAAGTGAAATTCTGTTTAGATTATTGTTGCTGCCCCTGTGGAAATTACTATCGCGTCGCCGATTGCTAGAATTGCATGAGCGCTTCGAATACATTTCACTGTAATCAGCAGCTGAGTTGAACTGTGCAGCGGCTACCAAATACATAAATACATGCAACAATGTATGAATGTACATTCATGTGATGCCTCTAGCATGGCGCGCAACTTTATCACGCGTCATGTATGTATGTAGGAGCAAAATAAAAATCATTCAAAACTCCTCTACACCCACATGCGCCAGCAAAAACTTTACAACACAAGAAATCAGCTCAATACGCGTCGCGACGTTGTAGGCGCACTTCGTACAAATACAAATTTGTTCACATCTGCCTGTTTACCTAATGTTAGTTGTGGTGCACGTGACACGCCCAACTGATCTATGGCATCACAAATATCACACACAAATGACGCCTTAGGGCGCTTTTAACGTCAACGACACAAAAAGGATTGTTATTCATGTCGCTTCGGGATAGCAGGATGCGCGCAACGCCTTCAATTTCCTTGCGCGCTTGTATGCATTTGTGCGTTTGTGTATTTGATTGACAATTACCAAACCAAGTAGAGAGTGGTTTGGCGGAGATGAATACAGCTCGGGAAACCAGATACGATCTGCCTATTTGACGCATCTTCCGCAGCTGCTATATTTCCACTTCCATGCACCCAATCCCCAACGCTTCGCATTCTTCACTCTACATAAATGTACGACTGAATGTACGTTTTTGATGCGGATTAGCAATGCTGAAAATGTTTTAATGTGTTTCTTAAGTGTGTGCATGTGTGTGGGTGTGGCGTCGTTGGGAAGCTGGTGCTGGTGCTGATGGCGCAGAACCGCTTGTTAATTTCATTGTAATTCGAGTCGAGTGTTGTTTGGTGTGCGATAAGTAAACGCTTTATTGCTTGTAGACATTTTGGAATTTACGAATTTACAACAGTTCAACAAAAACAAAAACAAAAACAAAACCAAGAACGAACAAACCATAAGCAAGAGAAATTAGAGAAAAACTTACGAAGAGATGCTGTGAGGCATTACTTTGAAGAGTTGGTGCATTTGTTTTTCCTAGGGTATTGGCAGTTTGTTAATAGTACTGTTAACGCAAAATGTTTTTACTGTTTGCTCAAGAGGTAAATGAAATAAATATTAAACCAATATAACATTTAAAAAGTCCAAAGGAATATCCGATACACAAAGAATTTTAAAACCGTTTGTAACAAGTAATTTTTAAGCAAAAGATACAACCGACTTCAACATAAAAATTTAGGAGTACCATTAATTTTTTCATGATCTAATGATCGGAACCTAATCAGATTAGTATGGGACCACCCTTAAAGTACCACATTTCCAATCACAATCCAAGAGTCTATGCATACATTGGTATATCATTTTCGTCGAATTGGGGTTCTCCAGTTAGTACTCGGTGAGTTTAGGTACAGACTTCATGAGAATGTAGAAAATCGCATCAGAATCGTCGTTGAAGGGTAGGTTCTATGGTTGAAAGAATAGAAAGGACTCGAATTTAAGACAAATACTAAAGATTTCGCACCCTATTACATTTTCCAAAAGAGTAAAGAGTGCATATACATACATAGTTTTTCTATGATTAGCGTGGTAGGGGCATTAAGAACCACATCGGTTTACACAGCACTCTATATACTGTGGCATCATCCTCCGGCGGGTCTTGCGGCCAAGAATACAGCGTTAAAAACTTATAGAACGCTTTAGGATTTTTCCCGTATTTTTATACCCGAGCGCACTGTGTGCACAAGGGTATTATAACTTTGTTCACATAACGGTTGTTTGTAACAGCCTAAAGGAATCGAAAAAGATATAGACATATATATACCAAAATGCTCAGAATGAAAAGAGAAATCGATTAAGCCATATCTGTCTGTCCGTCCGTCCGTCCGTCCGTCCGCACGATAACTCGAGTAAAAATTGAGATATTTCAACGAAACTTGGTACACATACTACTATTGGGATAGGGACGGATGGTATTGAAAATGGGCGAAATCGGACAATAACCACGCTCACCTCCCATATAACGGTAATTTTCAGAAATACAAAAACTGCGATATTTTAGTAACTACTGAAGCTTATTGACCTAAAATTGATATATACAATGATATATTAACGAGTAAAAAGAACATCTTATGGATTTATATGTATATCTCGATAACCGTTTTACAAATTTACCCCAAACTTGGCACAGGTAGTAATCTAGGTTCAGGCTAGGAAATGGTCGAAAATTTTTGAAATCGGACAATAACCACGCCCACCTCCCATATAACGGTAAATTGCAGAAATACAAAAACTGCGATATTTTAGTAACTACTGAAGCTTATTGGCCTAAAATTGATACATACAATGATATATTAACGTTTAATAATAAAAGAATTATAAATTTTGGAAAAAGGGGCGTAGCCACGCCCACTTATGGGTTTACATTTATGTCTCGGTAACCGCTTTACCAATTTCTACCAAACTTGACACGAGGGTTGATGTTGGTCCAACAAAGAAAATTGCTGAAAATTTTTGAAATCAGACAATAACAACGCCCACCTCCCATATAACAGTAACTTGCAGAAATACAAAAACTGCGATCAATCGGTAACTGTTGAAGCTAATTTACTCAAAATTTATCTTTGCAATAATTCCTTAGCAAGAAGTACGATTATAAAAAAATTTTAGAAAAAGGGCGTGTCACCGACCACTTATGATTACATTTGGTTGAAATCGGTCTAAATGTACGCCCACTTTTCATATAACGGTAAATTTCAGAAATATGAAAACTTCGATATTTCGAAATTTAGAAACGGTAGTTTACTCAAGGTTGGTACTCACAACAATCTCGTAACAAGAAGTAAGATTTTTATGGACTTAAGGAAAAGGGGCGTGACTACTTAAGTTTGTATCGGTAACTGCTTTACCGATTTCTACAACGCACAGCTAAAAAGCTGAAAAGGGGTAAAAAACCACCCCTTTTTACCACGTAACGTTAGGTTTCAGTATCGTGAAAAACACGAGGCTTCATACGTGCGCCGGGTATTTAATGTTCGGTTTTACCCGAACTTAGACTTCTTTACTTGTTTCTGGTGTTTTTCGGAACCAGCGGAATTGCGACAAGTAGGGATTTTTCGTGTTCCCTTGGATTTAGCACAAACTTATCTAAATATTACATTTACAAGGTGTGTCTTACACAAATTTAAATCAGATTTGAACAATGTACTTAAAAATTACAATGTTTTAAACAAAGGTATGATCAATTGTATTTACATTATTAACTTGTGTCATAGATACATGTTTGGAAATCTCAAAAAACAAAACAAGCAATTTTTAAGCAAAATAAAAAACCGACTTCAATTCTTATATAAAAATTTAGGATTCCAAATTAATATGGAATAAGCCTTGAGGCTCCACCTTTCCAATGAAAAAATAATTACCGAAAACTCTTCATGTGGTCCTAAGTTATCAGGGCAACTGTTTAATGGGAAGGCATGCCAGCAGAATGAGTTTGTAGTAGAAGAAATTGAGAGTGTGGAACACTACCTCTATCACTGCCCTGCCCTTTCGTGGGCGAAAAAACGCTCATTTCATCACCACTTCTTTGCCTGTCTGGCCGACCTAAGTGAAGCAGACATTTATGAATTCTTGCGTTTTCTGAATCTAACCAACTGGTTCTACTTCTGGGAGAACGGACGGGTTCGAATTCGAGCTCCCAACTGGTATCACAACAGACCCACAGTGTCTAAGTGTGAGTCGTTTAATAAATACTTTTGACTTCGACAAAATAACACAAATTGTAGCCTCAAGTTTTGAAACACAAAAAACAAAAATAGAAAAACATAAAACCAACGCCTTTTTACATTACAGCACATTTCAATTAATTATGATATTTACATGTAGAATTCTATGTTGATTTTCGCCTGACAAATTAATTATGATACAATTTAATTACATTCATAAGCAAACACTCAACGCAAAACGCACCAAATACAGACGATTCCATTAATACGCAAATGCAATAAGTAGTACATATAGCAACATGCTTCTGATGGCTGCAGCATGTAACTTGCCAACAATGCCACTATGGTTTGTCAAACGCTTCCAGAGGCTGTCAATTGGGGTTGCTGACGCTTGCCATTACCAATGTTGGTACGTTGGCGCTTGCCTCTTGTTTCTGTTGCTGCAGCTGCCATTAAGTATTTGCAAATTAGTATATTTATGCAACATTGACAAATAAACAACCATCACAAAGCGGCAAACAGCAATGTTGTAAAAATAAATTCTGCTCAATTGAAAATTTTACAAATTGAATAAATACCAATGCGAAAAATATTAATAATAATATTACATTGCATACCTGTAGGCGTACGCACTTGCAATTCATAAAGAGTTATGTTTATATGTGGTATGCATGTACATATGTACTTAGATGCTTATGTACGTGCATAACGAGATTCAATTAAAAACATCAATGCAAATATGCATTAAATCATCATTTGATATATAGTGTTAATCACAATTATACGCCACCCATATACTGAAAAGTTTTGACTGTTATTTTTTTATTATTTAATTTTAATTATTTTTTTTATAAAAGTATAGTTTCTTTTTTAACAAAACCCGTACAAACCCCAAGTTTCAAACTTTGTTGAATATTATAAAATAAATTCAACAAACCTTTGTAAAATTTTCCAGCTTTCTAACTCTTTTTCTTAGTGTGAGCATATTTAAATAGAAACTTGTTTAAAGAAAACAATCTTCTGATTACGTCTGCATGATTCCTGCATGATTTTACAGCTTATTATAAGTAGGTTTTTGGAGGTGAGGTATTTTATCGGAATGCCGCAAAAAAGCTAACTCCTAGTTGGTTATTTTTATTAATTGATAATTTTGCACTGCGGGGTTTTAAAAGATTTTATAATTCCATAATTTTAGATGCCCTAAAAACCTTTACTCGCTTAAAAAATATACAGATATAGTAAGATGAGAAAAAACAAGTAAAGAAGTCTAAGTTCGGGTGAAACTGAACATAAATACGGCACACGTATTAAACATCGCACGGATTGCACGGTTTGCAAGCTGTCCCATAGGAAAACCGGTGCAATCCCTGCACCGTGCAAAGCTTTGCAAGACTTTGAGAATACCCCTAATATAATATTTCTATATTATTTTGCAAGTTTTATTAATTAATTAATAGTCAAAACTTGTCAATATATGGGCGGCCTATAATTGTGATAAGCACTATATTTATGTATTTGTAAAAAACATGCGCGCATTCTGACGCACGTTGATATAAATACCCATTGGGAAAATATGTTTATAAGCACCTTACGAGGTTATTCATGTTCCCTTTCTGCTTTTAGTACCAAAATTGTTATCATGACTAGTGTTATGTATTAGTAGAGCACAAAATGAACACATCCAATGACGCCTCACGATGTAAGCTGTAAAATAGTGTGTCGCCGAATATACTTCTGAACGCCGAACTACTTCGATCGACTGCTCCACATTCAACGTAGCTTACTTGGTAAAGCGGCTTAGAAGTATGTCTAATACTAAATGTACATCCTAAATTCCTACTTCCATAAGGTGCGCACGCCTTTGTTCAAGTAAGGGAAATTTGGCAGGGAAATAGTGAGGGTGAAGAGTAAGCCACGGTGCACATTAAAGCGATACGATACGCAAGCGATACAAAAGTAATAAAAAGTGATATTTATCGCGTCGCCAAGTGTGCAACGTTTGTGTCGCTTCCTATCAATTCCCACGTGCTCGGCATGATGATGTTGCTTTCATATCGCATCGCTTGTCGTATCGCCTATCGTCTCGCTTATGGTATCGCTCTGGTGTGCACCGTGCCTAAGTTTCTGGTAAGGCATTATTCTTCTTCTTCTTGTTCGGCGCTGAAACCGCTTAAGCGATTTTGGCCGAGTCCAACAAAGCACGCCAGTTGTTTCGCTTCTGTGCCAACTGACGCCAATTGGAAATGCCAAGTGAAGCCAAGTCCTTCTCCACCTGGTCTTTCCAACGCAGAAGAGGCCTCCCGCTTCCCCTGCTACCACCAGCGGGTTTCGAGTCGAATACTTTACTGTGCTGGAGCGTCTGTATCCATTCGAACAACATGACCAAGCCAGCGGAGCCGCTGTACTTTAATTCGCTGCACAATGCCCATGTCGTTGTAAAGCTCGTACAGCTCATCGTTCCATCGCCTGCGATACTTGCCGTTGTCAACTCGTAAAGGCCCGTAAATCTCTCGTAGAATCTTTTTCTCGAATACTCCAAGTGCCGCCTCATCGGATGTTGTCATTGTCCATGCTTCTGCGCCATACACCAGCACGGGCATGATGAGTGACTTATAGAGCGTGGTTTTCGTTCGACGAGAGAGGACTTTACTTCTGAATTGCCTACTCAGTCCAAAATAGCACTTGTTGGCAAGAGTGATTCTCCGTTGGATTTCAAGGCTGACATTATTATTGGTGTTAATGCTGGTTCCCAAATAAACGAAGTTCTCTACTTTTTCGAAATTATAACTGTCAATAGTGACGTGGGTGACGAGCCGCAAATGCGCTGACTGATTGTTTGATGACAGGAGATACTTCTTCTTGCCCTCGTTTACCACCAGACCCATTCGCTTTGCTTCCTTATCCAACTTGGAAAGGCAGAACATACCTCGCGTTTTTTGATACCGATGATGTCGATGTCATCAGCATACGCCAGCAATTGCACGCTCTTATAGTAAATTGTTCCAGAGCGGTTAAGTTCTGCAGCTCTTATTATCTTCTCCAGCATCAGATTCAAGAAATCACACGACAGGGAATCGCCCTGTCTGAAACCTCGTTTGGTATC
>JAPVRG010099042.1:0-11026 GCA_029783565.1 Rhagoletis cerasi | reverse complement strand
AATAAATTAAAGCGAAAAAACAATAACAAGTAAAGAAGTCTAATTTCGGGCGAAACTGAACATTGAATACGGCGCACGTATTAAGCATTGTTTTTTTTCACGATTCTGAAACCTTCCGTTACGTGGTAAACAAGATGGGGTTTTCCTATTTCAAACATTTTCGAAAATATGCTCAGTTAGACCTAAAGAAATAATTTAGCTGTGTTTGGTAGAAATCGATAAAGCGGTTACAGATATAAACTTTATCAGTCATAAGTGGCCGGTGTCACGCCCATTTTCCCAAAGTCAATACCTTTGAGTAATTTACTCATTTCGAAAAATTTAAGTTTTCATATGTGTGAAATTTACCGTTACATTAAAATTTGGCGTAATTTTAGCCCAATTTCAAACATTTTCAACAGCTTGTTTTTTGTGTCAAGCACATTATTGGTACTGAGTTTGGTACAAATTGATAAAACGGTTACTGAGATACAAATATCTAATAAGTGGGCGGTGCCACGCCCATTTTCTGAAAATTTGTTATAATCGGAGGTGGGCGTGGTTATTGTCGGATTTAAAAAATGTTCAACAATTGTCTATGTTGGGCCAAGATCAACCGTTGTGTCAGGTTTGTTAGAAATTGGTAAAGCGGTTACCGAGATATACATATAAATCCATGAGTCGGCGTGGCTACGCCCGTTTTTCAAAAATGTATAATATTTTTATTACTCATTGCAGATGCAAATTTTGGTCAAAATGTCTCACTGCCATTATATGTATGTGTAAAAATGTCAGAATAGCTATATACTTCGGTTTATTTCCCCTTCGTAATTGGAATACTGTGTTGTTATTTACTATGAATTTATATAAGTCTGTGAGAACCCTTCATAAAAGTGATTTGCTGTAATAATTTAATGAATTAATAATATAGTAATGTATACTTCAGTGTATTTTAAAAATACTATTTCTGAAAATATATTGTTCTTAAAAAGTCTTAAGAAAGCAATTTTAATTTTATGGCACTTTCCCCTTATTTTTTGGCACTATTTTTGAAGTCCATTAGGCACATTTTGAAATTTTGAAATTCCATCCCTGATACAGCGCCACCAAGAGGAAGAAGCTGCGAGCCGAACCTTTAGCTACATACATATATACATATATTTTTTTCTTAATTAAAAGGAAGCTCAGATATGTACTCCTGACTGGTACAGAAGTGGGAAAACTGGAAAACAACAATTTTGGGACATCTGTGAAAGGCGTTGCCAGATTTAGACGATGTGGATACAAATTTATAGCCGCTTGAAATTTGCTTTTTATTAGATTAAAAAGTTCAAAAATGTAAAAATTATGAAAATTTACTTAATATGATTTTAGTAATATCATTGCGAATATTTAATGAAAACCATCACGTGAACGATTGTTTGAGTTACTATACAAGTTTTTGCACTGCAAATATTCATTTTGTTGCTTACACACCTCACTCAATTATTTTCTTGTTTTTAAGCAAAATATAGCTCAAATTCAACCGTACCGGAGCTACGCCCGTTTAATGACAACATAGGGGGCAAACACTAATTTTTGTGTGGCAAATGTCAAAGCTGTTTTTCATAGATTTTTTTAGTGCCGATTACGAGTTCGTAGATAAAAGGTTTCCATCAACTCCAGATTTTGAGGCAAACGTGGTCAAAGTGTAAAGAATTCGCATTTTCGGCAGTGTTTGAGAAGCTCTAGCGAAAATACAAAAGCAGATAGCCATTTAGGCTTAAATTAAAACTTTATCTGCCGATTGCAATTCAGGTTGACCCCAAGGTCACTTATAGTCATTTATTGAACAGCGAAAACTGATTTTGGCGAAGTATGAGCACCTACCGCAATTAAACAAAAGGCGATAGAACTTTCTACTTGGAATTTTATTCAAGCTTAAACAACAGTTAGTCCTGAAAATCTCATTTTTGCACAATTACCTAATAGTCACTGGTAGTAATTTTCGTTACCGCAAATATGATGGTAAAGATGCAGGTGTGGTATTTTCAGGGATTGTAGTCGAAAGCTTAGGCTTTAGTTTAACCTAAGGTTAAGGTTCTGTCACCTTTTGTTTGTTCGTCAGAGCTTCTCAAACACTGCTAAAAACGCGATTTTTGACACTTTGACTGATGGAAACTTTTTATCTGCGAATTCGTTATCGACACTAAAATATCTATGAAAAACAGCTTTAACATTTGCCGGACCAAAATTTGTATCAATTTTTATTTTCCTGTGCAATCTATTTATTTTATAAAAATTAAAAATCTTTTAAATACAAACTTGACAAATTTAGCATACTCAAATAGTAAAATATGACAGAATTTGCATCTGTCGAAAATACCGTTAGATTTGAATTGAGCGTGATTATTATGCGATTTCAGAAAGTTGCAAAGAATTTTTGAGTGGTTACTAACACACGCATATGGATGTATTTCATCATAAGTGGGCTTAATCACGCTCATTTTTCCAAATTTATTAAAAACTAAATTGTGTGCTTAAAATTCACTATGCATATAAATTTTTAGCAATTTGGTTCCAGTAGTACTGAAATATCGCATTTTTTGCATTTTCTAAAAAATACCGTTACCGTTGAAACACAGTTCCGGCGAACGGCGAATTTTTAGCCGCAAATGTTCGCTATAAAAATTAACACACACTTACGTATATGAGAACGCGCGCAACCAAAGCAAACGACGAAGTTTGCTCGACGACTGTTCGCGAAGATAGATTTATTTATTTTAACGTTAAGCAAATTATAATCGAAGAACTGAAGAAAAATTAGTGCCTTTACTATTTATCATCGAATAAGTAATAAAAAACCAAAAATTTGATTGTATCATGTCATAATTAGCTGATTTCGTTGTCGCCGCAGTTCTGTTTTACTGAAAGAATTTTTTTATTGTTTCAACGCTTTTATGGAAAGCAGGCATAGTTTTCAGATTTGAAATTAGATTTTGTTGATTTATCTTTCATGTATGTATGTATGCATATTCATAGGAAAAACAAATGCACCAAATTTCACTGCGAAATCTGATTTTGTTTTAGAGAAAACGAGTTGCGACCATTGCTCCATACAAGTGGAACCACTGTGCATCTTAGTATTCGACAATGAATATTTTCAAAACAAGGCAAAAGTTATGTTTCGTTTGATCTCCAGGCAGCCATAATCGGTGGAGTTCATGCTGGATCCTAAATAGACAAAATCTTTCACTACTTAAAAGTTATAACTGCTGGTACTTTGTCTTGTTCTCATTCACAGCAAGACCAACCTCCTTGCCATCTGCATACGCCAGCAGCATCGTGCTTTTAAAAATCAAATTAAAGAAGTTGCACGAGACTAACATCAGTCTATTTAGCCGAATTAGTTTTGCTGGGATCCCAGATTTATTCATGGCTTCGTGGAGGTAGCTTCTCTCCATACTATCAAAAACGGATTTAAAACCTATGAAAACGTGGTGTCTGTCAAAAATGACAGACACAATGTGAAAATCTGTTCCGTGGCGGATTTACCAGGTCCCAAGCCACACTTATAAGATCAAATAAGTTGGTTCATGAAGAGCTTCAGTCATTCGCACTGAACACAGTGAAGTACACTGAGATTTCAGTTTTCGTAAGCGCAACCTGCGTCGCCATCAAAAAGCATTGTATCCAGCATATCTCAATCGATTTTGCAATTTAAGTAGCTTATAATAAGAACCATATCTTCTATAAATTTTGTAGCCGTAACTTCATATCCAACGTACTTACGGCATATTTCCAAGAGCTCTACACATTGAATTATATCTGTTGAGGTTAACGCTGCTCCTGTAAAAAATTTATATTTTAGGTGCCGATTTCTCGACTGCCTGTTAAATTTAACTTCCCTTTAAACACGTCGACTGCTTTATCGGTCAGATGCTATATGCTAAGACCGTTTCTACATTTCAACAAGAACAAATAAAATAAAATAAAATAAAATAAAATAAAATAAAATAAATAACAGTGGACAAAAAAAAAATCACGTCTGATGCTGATATAAATCTGGCTCAATTTTTGATAAACTCTGTCATCATCAATTTAGGCAATCTTAATTGATAGCACCGACAAATCAAGATATAAACAAACTACTTTTCGGCTATGGTTAAAACAGTTGGAGTTTTTATGTTAAATTCTTTGTTTAACATTTTTTTTTTATGTTTAAGTATGTTTTTTAGCATGTTTTCCTCGCCGTGCGAATTGATCGTTATTGATACGGACCTGCATGAGCGACCGGAACGGAGCTGTTTGTCAAACTTGAGTAAATGTGCATTTATTAAATACGAAAGCAAAAACGCTCTTCGAAATGTTGCTTTTTAAATGCAGCAAAAACTCTGCAATAGTTCGATGATACGCTGCTTGCTAAGTGGAAATACGAGCAGTAGATAAAACTATTGGACTTATATATGAACGCAAGGTACGTCGTACAACGTATCCATAGCAATCCGTTTAGAATCCGTTAGCCGAATCGAATATTTTGCACTCCGAAGAATTCGCTCCAAATTTCTGGGCGAAGGTTTTTTCGCAGAATTGGAGAGTAGGAACAGTTTCTTTGAGGTAGCTGTTTGGATTCGCCAAAGGATCGAATTAGTTTTAAGGAAATGCAGATATAGGTCTGGAACGCCTACAACCTTACCCGGATTTTTCACATAATTCGAACGCATGTACGTAGAATGCGTTGCATGAAAAGTTGGATAAATAAATAATATACTCTACTATCCAAAGAACTTCTGTTTTCCTTCTTCATTAGGCGCAACAGATGCAGGTCGTTGACAAATCAATCAATGTTTACTGAAGGAATAAATATTGAGTTTGTTTTGCTTTTAGTAGCAAGCAATAACTCTTTTATTTAACCCATCTGAGTTGAGTAAACTTTGTTGTCCAATGGGCTATTTTCTCCTCCCCCGCTGACTGCACAACAAATATATTACAAGCCCGAGTGGGGATATCCATCAAAATCCGTCATTGTCACCGCCGTATCCAGCCGCCTGTTGGACGCGGCAGTCAAATGTCAAACCGTTTTTCGACTCTTTTCCAATTCACCAAGCGTTCGCAACCTGCATCCAACAACTGTTGCCACATTCAATCAACTGAGAGTTGACATGTTCAACCGGCAATTACTTCACATGCGCATATGTGTGTATATGTGTATATATGTATATTTGTATGTATGTATGCATGCATGTATTTTTTGATGTCAGCTCCGAAGTGATAGTCCCACTTGGTTTATTAGCGAAACGTTTTGTTGGATGTCAGTGCGGCGATGCTCGACTAAACATTTCTGACACATGTCAAATTTGTTCTCACACTTGGTGTGACGTAATGTTGTTGGTGTTGCGCTTGTCGCTGTTTGGTGTCAGTCCTACGCAGCCTTTGTTGCTGCCACATTAAGATTGATAAGGATTGGATAATTGAGCGAATGCGGATGAAATAACGAGTGAGCAACTATGTTACTTGTCACAAAATACTGCGTCGCTGCTGCCGACTTAAGAATCTTATCGGTCTGTGTCGGAATGAATATTCCACTTTTATTTTCATTCAAAGCGGACCTATTCAGTTAAAGCAATACCATTAGCTTTTACGTAAAAATGCAAGAGGTGCTCCGCTGAGCGCGGATGCTGCCCGGCACATAAGTCTGCTCCAGGTGCTGTTGTTGTAGTTGGTTGTCTACTTCAAAGTTGCCCTCACTTCATGCGCGCCGCCCTCACTACCGCCGCCTTTGCCACTGTCGACGACCCTAAAACGAGCGAATATAGAGTGTGTAACGCGGGCGCGACGTTTGTCGACTAACAAGTCGCCGTCACTAGCAGTGGTGCTGTTGCATTTGCATTTGCATTTTCTGCAGGCGGTACTGCGTTGACCAAACGGCTGCTTATCAGCGCTGAAATCTCGACAACAACAGGCATAGTCGCTGTGCTGCATTCAACATGCCAACGTCATCAGCGCAAGCGCGGCAGCAACACCCAGCGATTGCGGCGATAACCGCAACAATGCTGAGCCAGCTACGCGATGTACGCAATTGTGTTGCAAGTTGCTTTTGCTGTTCCTAGATACCTTGGACACGTACCATCTATTCTGTCAGCATAGGCAGCACGGTAATGGGAAAACCTTGTAGCCATTGGATTGGATGAGTGAACAGGACAAATTCAAAGCCCGAAGTTTTGAAGTTGAGCTGAAATTGCCAGTACACGACCAGCAAACATTTTGTGTCGTCAAATATTGAAAGTAACCTCATCGAGGTGGTCGCAGGAACCAAAAGGAAACCACTCCACAATAAAACTCAATGACCATTGCCGCTGATCTCATTTAAATTTCACGCTTTGTTGAATTTAAATCCTTATCCGTTTCATTGTTCCTCAGCATAAAGTCCTAAACCTGCAAGAAGAATAGGTAACTCATCGAATCTGAGCTCTACAATGTGAAACCTGCAAAAATGTGATGAGCAACAAAGCGGCGGCGCTAGGGATGAATAATTAGCAAATATAGATCAAAGGCCATTTCGTCTGGTGCATCTTACAACTAGAATATTTATAACTGAAGACGAATGGAAACACACAAGAAACGGATGAACCTTTGTTGAGCTTAGCGCCATGCGCTACCCACCTACACACGCACGCACGCAAAAGACAAAGGCTGGGATCGATAATTATCGGGCAGCTGTTTTGTTCACAAAATTAAACGTCAGCTTAGCAGGACAAGGGACAGGGCGGCACAATCGAAGAGAAAAGGACATTCCATTGTTTTCAGAGGTTCGCACAGCGCACGATTAATCTCCAGAGCGGCTGTGGAAGTGTGGCAGTGCACAGGGGCACTTGATCGTCACTTGTCATTTGCACGCATCAAAGTCCGTTTATTTGAATCGCAAACGCCTGCGCTGCCACTTCCAAGGCAGTTGCAGTTGCACTTGTCAACTGAGGGGACAGCAGGTACAGCAATTATCGCAGCGGCCACTGTGACTACTGTCGTAAGAGCAAACTGTGCGCGAATCCTTGGAAGGATTTCCAACGGGCAGCGCCATTTCATTAATCAAACAGTTTGACATTTTCGCAAAGCAGGTAAATTTCCCTCTGAAGTTACCTTAGCGCCGCTTATTTAAACGGCCTGGTGCAAGCCTCATTGCACATTTCCGATCCGATCGCATCCTTTTTGCTGCTCCTGTACAAGTGTAATTCGTCTAATAACAAGCTAGGAGCAACATGATAAGACACTGCGCTGCACGTTTTTCGGATTGCCGGACAGAGATGAAAAGCCTTTTTCCAAGAATTCATTTTCTTAATCACGCTGATTGGTTTGCGCTCGCCGCCCACCTACGGCGTGACTGGCGTGGAGCGGAAAGCGGGCAAAGTGCGGCGGTGGTGTCGCTGCGATATACGATTTGTGTATAAATATCGAAAAATATGAAATATGTAATCGGTTACATTTGATTGGGCGACGATGACGAGGCAAGTGCTCTGAAGCGACGGCTGTTTAGGCTCCAATTTCTACATGAATAAATACAATACATACATATGTATGTAGAAGTATGTATGTATCTACACGAGTCAATGTGTGTACGTGTGTATGTAACTATGTAGTATTGTGTGCGCCAACTTCAAATCATAATTAATAACAATCATTCATTATATTTTACAATATTTTTGGCATTTTGGTACTCGATTGGCTGTTGTTCGGCTGTGTTGTTGTAATGATCTGCGTAAAATTGTACTTTCATTGCTACATAATTAACTCATAATACAATTGTTATTTCTTTTATGGCCAGATAATAGCAGGAGGCTTTTCAACTTGCCTCTGCTGTGGCCTGTCATTGTGAGAATTCTTCAAATTGTGACTTACGCACCAAATCGATTTTTCATCGACGTGCAGACATGCGCCGAGAATGAGTACTCAATTTTTCGTCTGTGACGCGATCCGTTTTCTTAAGCATTCTGCTGCTAAAATCAGCGATTTCATGAACCTAATCAAAATCGGGTACATATGCATTCAAGAATATTTTTTATTTTAAATTTGTATATACGAGTCATGCACTCGTAATCTCAAAATGGCGGTCATAAATACGCACATATGTATGTATATTAATCTTAAAAACCCTTCTCTGCTCGTTGGGCGAGTACCTACTTGAAATGTCACGCTGCTGTGATTTTCATATTTCCACCACTTTTTGCTTTGACGAGTTTATAATTTTGTGCCACAACGATGAAATCATATTCACAAATATGCCTACATATGCCCATATTTATGCTTGTGTGTGTAACTACGTCATTAGCAATTATGTACATGTCAACCCTTAATTCTCGCAGATACTCATTTTAATATGGCGCGACATTCCATTATTTTCGACGCAACATATCAAAATTGAAATTTTTGGCTTTCTTCGTTTTGTCCCTTAGCCGTACTCACTCCTCGGTGGGAGTTGAAGAATAGCACGAGCTCGTTTTTTTTGTGAATATTTGCATAATCAAAAGGCTGCTGAAGTATTTTAATGCGTCCTTTCTTTCATCTATGCACTCATTTGCCTGCAATTTGAAGGTTACTGTGCGAATCGCTCATCTAGTGTTGTAGCGAATTAATATTACAACTCAGTACTTACTCACTCACTCGGTTGGCGAATTCGTTTGCGCTTGGTTAGTAACCTTTAACTGTGGACAAGGGGCCTTACAGACCTTTGAGCTCATGTTGAAAAAGATTGAAAATGCTATGTGTTTTAATTTTGATAACTGTTTTTGGTTGCTTACAACAGCAAGTAATTTTTAAGCAAAAAAAGCAACCGACTTCAATTCTGATAGAAAAAATTTGGATTAACGCTAATTTATTCACGATCCAATGATCGGAATAAACCAAATTAGTATGAGACCACCCTTGAGGTACCAACTTTCCGATAAAAAAAAGAATAACCGAAAACGGTTAACGTGGTCCAAAGTTATCTGGTAACATACATAAAAAAATCCAACGAATTGGTAACCTCCTCTTTGGAAGTCAGTTAAAAATTATATATTTCAACATTGATTCTTTTCATTTAAGAGCCCTTGTTTATCAATTTTACTAGGAATTGCTTTTAATTGTTCTTTGCAGATTTAGGAGTCTGTGAGACCCCATGTCCAGGCTAGTGTTACAAGAAAAAAATAAAATGTAAATATGGACATTTGTTGCAACCGAGCTACAAAAAAACACTCGGTAATGTAACGAAATGCATGCAAAGCAACAACACAGACTCGGTTATTTATGCGAGTTCAGTCAGGTCGGTTAAAAAATACGCGGCCTGATGCGTAATGTTGTTAAGTGAAAAAAAAAACCTCTATTGTAAATTTTTGATGAAAAATTATTCAGGGAAATTTTTGATTCCTTATAAACTTGATGAATATTTTAAACAAATGTATAAATTACACAAATACTTCGCGAAATTGCAAATTTCAGTTGGTTTTTGTGTATACATCGAATAATCACATGTTTCATAGCAAAGGCCAACAGTGTTGATTTACATAATCAAAAGGAAAATTTTAACCGAGTTGAGCATTTTTTCACCACCAAAAATTTCTTCCAATTATTTTTCGACTCTTTGTCCCACGGTATTATTTTTCAATAGTATATGTATGTGAATATATTTACATACGTATGTATGTAGGATGGCTCTTCGATTTACAGCTATATTTTTTATTCGATTATATTGCTAACTTTTCAGGTCAAAAATTTACATCTAATCAGAGGTGTTTTGTTCCATGAAAGCACATTCTAACCATTGTTGTATTCTTTGGTAGATACTGCAGCGGACCGTTCTACGCTTTCTTCAACATTTTAAATGTAACTACTCGAGCAAGGAATTATGTCCACAAAACAATTATTGCCGCGCTTTTTCTACAATTTGTGACGTATGTCTGGATGTTATGATACACATGCAGTGTCTTCAATACCCATAGTTTTCCACCACCGAACAAGGAATTGCTTTATGGGAAGTTTTTTTTATCGCAGAAGTACATTCGAAGTTTTTTCATTGCCTGCAATGGAACAGCCGTTTTAGAAACAATTTTTTGTTGGATGGTGATCGCACCAGGAATCGATCCTGGGTTTCCCTCGTCTTCGAAGGGTTAAATTTCTACGAACCGATTTTCTTATTTTTCAGTATAACCGAATGTATTCGATTACTGATCACAATTCCGCACACTACTAAGGCTGTGGGCCTGAAGAATCTCACGTCCATACCCTGCAGTAAAATTTAGAGACAGTCTGGCAAAGCGCTAGCTCCGAACTACATATTTCAGAACTATCTCTGAACTAGTGCAAAACGGCTGCAAGTCGGGACAGTTGATACGATAAATGAGGAGACATCGTTGGTCGCGAGTTCAAATCGCAGTGGAGGCTGTTGTGAGTTTTTAGATTTAATAAATTTAAATAGCCTTGTGTCGTTTGAAAATTGAAGGAAAAATTATGAAATTCAATAAAAACAAAATGAGAATAAAAAACAAAAAAAAAACAAAATGAGAATAAAAAACAAAAAAAAAAACAAAATAAAATACAATTTGTAAAAGAAAGAAAAAACACCAGAAATACATTTTTTTCATAAAAAACGTAGTGTCCCAAATCTGTCCAAAATGGAACCAGTTCAGAACTAGTTCTAAAGTTCTGCAGAGGGGGACAATTGCCACTTCGTAGGACATTGCCATGTTAAAAGAGACAGTTGAAAGCATTGATTTGGGATAGATGAAGAACCAGTACGTCCCTTTTCAAGCTAGTTCGGCGCTAGTTCTGAACCAGTTTTATTTTCTGCAGAGTACATACATACATATGTATGTGTGTATGTGTAAGCCTATGTAAGTACATTTGTTTCCACGAGTTTGTACTGCTGAATCAGGGATAATCGTCAGGTCGGAATTACACGAATGCAACTGAATAAATTACGGGGGCTGATCCTTGTGTGCTTTTGAGCAGAAAACACAACAACAAAGATAAATCTCAACACACAATGCATTTCCGTGATGGCTGTTGGTTGTTATTTTTTTAACGCTGATGCCGAGAG
>JAPVRG010098994.1:0-10678 GCA_029783565.1 Rhagoletis cerasi | reverse complement strand
TTGGTTCCAATCTGCATGTGGATGTCTCGGATTGTGCTCACTGGTTAACAGCTTGGGAAATGCACATCGGCTAGCAAGTAACGAAAATCCTTGCAACTGTTCATGTACGATCAATCAAAAATATATATCTAGTATTTGAAGGCCTGAATCAATGGTCGTCGTTGCAAAACGAGCTAGTAAACGATTAAGTTGGTTTAGAAAAAGGATTTAATTACTCCACTCCCCCTCAAAAGAATTCAGCGTACGCCCCACTAATTTGCAAGTTGCATGCGTATACAACACATATCTACTCGTATATAAGCTAAGCGCAAGAAATCTTCGTAGCCGTCAACGCGATCAATTTTGCGTCGCAGCAGATTTACCAAAATGAGACTGACGAAGCATGCTTCTCTAGGTAGTACCCTGCTTAGCTGAATAGCATATCCATTGCTTGCCTACATAAACGCTACCAACACGGCACCAACCAATGAACTTGCGTTGATTGCCACCATTTAAGCAGCTACTGAAGTCAATTACAAAGAATATACGTAGTGATTTTAAAGTAGTTAACTTGGATGTGGTTTGTTTGGAAGATGCGTATATACATAAGTATGGGGATATGAAGCTTAAGATAAATGCGCATGGAGAAAGCAATTTTTCAAAGTTTTACACAAAATGCTCAAATATTTAGACATTTTTAATCCTATATGGTAATAAAAGCTACCGACCCTATATTAAAGCCGGACCAGACGGACTATTATAGCAACGGTGGGCAAATGCGTCTTCTTGGTTAGAAACCCGTGGCTCTTTTAAATTTTTTTTTTAACCTAAACATATAGTGACAGCTTGTCTTCACTGGTGAATATCCTAATGACCAGGCTTGAGTTCCACGAATTTCATAAACTAGAGGTAATCCTTTGGTCGCAGGCCAAGTTGTTAAGTCTATTGAGTCCCATTCTCCTCCGCTTGTCTAATGATTGCTTATTGTAAATGGTCTCTATATTTACCGAAAGCGGCACACTAAATCCGTATCGAATCTGCTCAGCAGCTAAGAATAATATTTGCCGGGAGTTGATGTATGCATCCCATAAAACTGTATCCATAACGTTCTTGGCGGTCGAACCCAGGGCAGCCTTCTTCGGCGCATGTTTATTCGGAGAAATTCCTGGCTATAACTTTTTCCTTGTCTCAGATGTACGGGTACAAAGTGGCCTAAGACCCCGTCCAGATTGCGATTTAACACCTATAAACATGTATTTGATGTAGCCACACGGTTGCGCTAATGGACAAGTGTAAGCAATTGCGGCACCCATCGCGAAGATAGCCTTACCATGTCCAAGCAGTAATTTTAAATGTGATTTAACCACCCAGATGAGATGCTTACAGCCTTAGCAACGTTTCCCACTTTCCTTTTCCGATATTCCAATATGATTTCATAGATTTTATTGGCGATTTCTGGACGACTTGAACTTTCAGCGTCACTTGTGCTAACACGGCTAGAACAGAGGTCGATAAACAGCTTCTTAGTCATTGAAATTGGTGGTGCAAAGTCCTCTTAGTACAGATCAAGCCTTTCCTTGGAATCTGTAATAATTTTTTTTACGCAAAAAAAATTTTTATGAGCGCATGAAAATCACTTTCTTCGATTTTCGTCAGAATATGTAACGGTTTCTGTTTTAAATGACTGTGAACCACAAATCAAATGACGTAGCTTCCCTGCAAACCAAAGTTCCCGAAATCCTAACGAAATCTTTAAGAATATTGGATTTTTGTTACGATTTTTTACGAATCTTTAAAGAAAATAATATGAAGCGGTTGACACAAACTCGTTAACAAATTTCTGCACGATTTTTTAAAAGAAATCTAAAAAATTCTGAAAAAAATCCGAAAAAGTCCCTCACATCGCAACTCTTTTCTTCCGAAATTTCGTAAGCAAATTGAATTGTGCACAGTAAACTCCATCTTGGAAAATTCGACAAAAACTCGGAAAGGAAATCTTGATTTCTTTACAAATTCTTCAAGATTTCTCTACTACTCAGAAAGCTCTAAAAGCATGTTTTGCAGGATTGCTCAAAATTGTATAGCAATCTACTAACAGACGATGGGTGACAGTAACAGTTCTGAGTTTAAAGTTACTGTGCGGAAAGTTAAAAAAGTAATTGCCTTATCAAACTACCATCCTACAACGTCTTATTCTGGCGTTCATTATTTTGCTATGATTCGATTCGATTAGATTAGATTAGATTATATTAGATTAGATTAAATTAGGTCAGAAATATATCGAAACATTGTGTTAGCGCAATGTATCAATGCATGAAAAATTGCGTCATTACCCAGGTATTTAGTAAGGGTGGTAGAATAAAAGATTGCGCCATCTTGCGGGTGATGACATCACGATAGCAACAAAGGACTTCGCTTGAATTCTATTCGCTGGCATATCTACACACTTTGTATCTTTGTGAATACATCGCTTTCTTTCTCTTTTTCTATGCTATAGCTTCCTCCTTACTCATGTAACAATTTCAGTTTTAAGAATTTCAATCTCCATTTTTGCGATACCGCCGCCTAAGGAGTTTCACTTCAACAAACCTCTATTTATTTAAAGGTTTTCTTTAATCCACGTGTTGATAAGAAACCTCACTAGGTTCCTCAGCTGAATGCTATTTAGGTCATGCGCTTCTAGGTACGGTGATCTTAGGAAGCGAAGTCTGGTACAAATGTGATCTGCTGTTTCCTGCTCACCCTAACACAACCTACCCTGATCAGAGTTAACAACTCTCATGTTTGACAAATGTTTCATTACTTTGCAGTGGTTAGTAAGACAAGCTGCCTACTAAGGTGAAAAAGTGCTCGCTTCTCCTGGTTGATATATCCGAAATGAAAGACTTAGCCTGTCTGTCACCTTCCGTACTTAGCCAGTAATCTTGCGCTCCTTTTTCCATCCAGGTAAAACAGTTTCGCCTGACGAAGCTCCATGGCAGACCAATACGAGGATCATGGCCATATGAATACCTGTTTAGCCTCTATTTCGGCGAGAAATCCGGTACCAATATGAGGTAAACCCGGTTCCTGGATGCGATAAGTATCAAAAGCTGAAGGCAGTCTTATGCCAGCTTTGAGTTGATCTCAGTATATGTGTGTGTATAAGTATTTGTTGGTTGTCCCACTTTCTGCATACTACCTCGGACATAGTTTTATGGCATGCACCCCCGCCTGAAAGACAGATTTATCTTGCCTCTATGTTGGTCCTGGGTTGTATGTCCACTCCGTGCAGGAATGGTTCTAGTAATCTGTCGCTTTTTTTCTTCCTGTAGAAATCGTATAGGTTAGTCTTCTTGCGGTTTAGGTTTAACCCGCTTTAACTGCATCATTTGGCGACTATGTTCAGTGCATTCTGTATGAAATTGGAGATAGTAACTTCAAACGTAGCTCTCATTAGCATGACATTATAGTCCGCGTAGCCCTGAACATCGAAGCCCGTCTCACTAAGAAGGCAGATTAGTTCGTCTATCACGACAGATCATAGCAGAGGGGATATCACTTCACCCTGCGGTCAATCTTCCATTGCCAAGAATCTCCCTTATTCTTTCCTGTCCTAGAGTGGATATAATGGTTTTAGATCAAAGAATGCATGCTACCCAGTGACCTGTGGTAACTTCAACCCCTTTGATAGATTCTCAATTTTTCGTGTAGGACTCTGAAGAGCATGGACAGCAGATCTTCTTGGAATATAGTTCCAGTAAGCAGACTATCCCCGATATGCCTATTTATATTTCCATGGTTTTTAGTAGAAAGGACGTAATACTGTTGGGTTGGTATGATTTTGGTAGGTCTGCTGGTTTTCCACCCACATTTGGGATGTTGCGGATCGTCACTTCCTGCCGACATTCCTTGCCAGGGCCGAAGGCAACTAAAATTTGGCTGTTACTGTCTGCTATATTTTCCATGTATGAGTATGTATTAGTTTCAAATAGCATTTCAATTGATTAATTGATTAATGGGAGATTTGTTACCTAACATTTTTATTTTTTTGGAACTTTCCCTCGCGAAGGCTTAATAACTCTCTTCATTTTCTTTTCTGCCAAAAGTCATCAATGTTGCAGTCTAGTGAGAACGTCCAGCAGCCGTTTGGGGTCAACTTGAATGAAAGTTGAATAAACTTTTCTTTAGTTGTTTTATTATTTTTATGTTGTTATTGGTGTTTGTTGAAGACTAAGCTTTCCTTTGCTTCATTTTCCTTTTAGCAAAAAGTTTTCATTGCTTCCTTATTATTTTTTCGAGTATGTACATACATATGTACTATTTAGTCCTTTTTGTTGCACTTTGTTGTTGCGACACAGCAAAACTGCAATTTTTCATTTTGATGGCAAGACGCAAGTAAACTCAACGGCAAGCGTATTTTTCAACAGCTTTTCTGCCCATCATCACTACTTGTAGCTACTAAACTTAGCCTTCAGTGTTGTAGCAGCAGCTGGAGCAGCAGCAGGGGCGATGATGCGCCACACGGACGTGCCACTCGTACTGATTTCTGTGTGAAATTGTGCTGACATGCGCTGCCACTTGATGTTCACTTTTGATGAGTTCGACTTGGTTGAGCTGTAATGCCAACAATGTTTGTCTTCATTTAATGACGGCAACAATTTTTCCTAATCGCCATCCCTTGTCGCGTCTCGTCGCATCTCGCAATAATGACAGCAATTAATTATCGGCATTTTTCGGCCAACAGGGATGTTAACATGTCGAGCCATTTTTCCTATTCTGTTTTGCTTAATTTAGCGATTGAGGAGGCATGCTGTTGTTGGCGGCAGCTGCGCGAAAGAAAAGGATATTGATAAATTCTTGTTGATACTTTGTGTGATTTTTGTTTCTCACTTTTATTTATTTTTTGTTATTTTTTTTTTGCTTAGCACACAAAATTCCTACATTCGCGCATATTATGCTCAAATTGTCAGTTACATAGTCGCCATAAGTTGTGCAACAACAGCAATGCAACACCATACCTATTGAACGTTCGGCAAATAGTTGAGCCGCTGCTGCTGCTGCTGCTGCTATTGCAACCCATGTCTTGTCGTTCAGTCGCTCAGTGGGAATTACGAGGCAACAAAAAGCGTGTTGACGACTGCGCTTGTATTGTTAAGCTGAAACACGATGATCATGTCGACAGTATTTGCAACAGCTAGACCAACTAAAGCAACAGGTACGAGTAACTATAAAAAAAGCATTGAATTGATCGGAGACTTATGTATGTTGACTGTCACAGTGATGGCGAGAGAGAAAATGATCGTATGCGCATGCGTACTTACTTATCAATAAACAGTTTACTTAGGCAATATTGTATATTTTAGTGCATTGTTGCATTAGGGTGTGGAAAAACATTAATATTAGACCGTATCGAAAAAAACGCTCGCCTCATATGAAGTGTCTTTGAAAAGCATTAAAAAAAAATTTTTTTTGGACAACCCTAGTAATCGCCCAGTTACATTTTTCTTCATATCTTCGGCATTTATAGTCGGATTTTAAAGTGTAATACACCAATGTTTTGTCTCGAGGAGCGGGTTTCCTACTTAATCACGGGTAACAAAAGGCATTTTTAAATTTTTCCCCGTTTTTAGCACCAAGTAAAAAGCACAATTAATTATGATGACATTTATTACAAGAGAAAAACAATTAACAATAAAGAAAAAGGGATAAACAAGCATATTAGTAACGGTATGGTTATGGTTTCCAACTGAAAATAAAATGTCTTTTATTTCGGGTTCTACTGAACTAATCGAAATACTTCTTTCGCAAAATGTTAATGATTTTCGACGGAATTTAATTTACTGTCAATTTAATTTACGTACTGGCGGTACGTTAGGGTGGTAGCAACTGAGATCAGGCGGGTAGGTATCACAATGGACAAAAACATTGGTGTATCACACTTTAAAATTCGAGTATAAATGTCGAAGATATGAAGAAAAATGTAATTGGGCGACTACTAGGGTTGTCCAAAGAAAAATTTGTTTTTAAATGCTTTTCAAAAACACTTCATATAATGAATATCGTAATGTCATTTGTCTTTGGCCGCCAGTCGCCTTACATGTAAAGTTTTCAAACAAAAATTTGTTTTCTTTGTTCTTTAAGAAGGTTTTGCTGCGAAGTTATCTTACGAGAGCTTCGATCTTTTAAAAAATAGAATAAATCAATCAAATCATCTTGTACTATACGATTTATATATCTCAACTGTGGTCGAAGGAAGAACTTTTGGACCTTAGGACTCCGAACATAAACATTATCTAAAAAACAATAAGTGAGAAGATCAGACTCTTAAAAACAAAAGAGTTATTTTACTCAGAGGTGTCAGTCTCACAGCTCTACTTCACTGATGGACTCCCTGAACTTAAGGCTGAGAGCAAACGCCTTGCACGGGTTACATCTACAGACCTCAGAGTAAATCCTCTCTAGGCTGGCATGAGGAGACCATATGCTTCAGACTGTGTACAGCCCGGAATTCTACTGTATAATTATATGTTGAAAAGGGTTTGTAAATAAAACTAATGAAGTTCACTGTCGTCGCATTCACCAAAAGAAGGAAGGTCAACCTGACCAAACCTTAATTGGGAGAGAATGATATAAGTTCTCATAACAGGCGAAATACTTAAGGGTGGGACTAGTTAAAATACTCAACTGGAACTCACATCTCCCAATAAGGGAAGAAAGAAACTTTGAGAATATTTCTGAAATTGTCGTACTGGTCGCTCAATACGATGCTCAAACAGATTATTACAAACATATGCAGCACTGGCTTGGTGACGAAAAGACAGACAAGTGAGTCCCAACGATCACAGAAGTCATGCGCACATGTCCAACAGAGACGCTTGGAATCATCACAGACATTTCGCCTCTAACCATTCTCAATGCACAATGGGCTGGTTGGAGTGCTCTGAGACTTCCACATTTAATCAACACGAAGAGGGAAGACTTTCAAATTCTATCAGACTGTCTTAAGAGCATTCCTAAATGATCCTGTTGTCAAATTCATTCACACAATGTTACCAAAGCTATCATTTATCAAGCCCAAGGACTCTCGTTAAGCGGAAATCACAACGCTTCCAGTAAGGGTTGCAAACTTCATAATGGGAATATTGGGACCCGCATATTTGGACCAAAACGTCCGAGTATGCCAATGGGCAGATACCCAAGCATTTTCTAGACGGAAATTTTCGCAATTACAATCTGTGCCCACGAATGGCTTCATATAAGAACTAATGGCACCGCTATAAACATCATGATGGATAGCATTAAGAGCCTTGGACTCATGTAAAATGCTGTAAAAGCTAGTAAACATTTGAAAAATTGTACCTGTAACAAGATTCACTTGTGGTGGGTTCCCCGGCATGAGGGCTTTGATGGCAACGAAAGGACTGAAATGACCTCGAGCCTTTCTGTGGCTCATTCAAGAGGAACACAGCAGAGCTTCTAAGAAGGTTGCAGGAGTCTTAGGTTGCAGCATACCGGCGGTGGATGTGAAATGTTAAAAGGCAATTCAAGATACAACTATATTTGTGGGCTGTTGGAGGAAGCCCCAAGGCACATATTACTTAAAAATGCATGTATGTATGTATGTAATTTCCCACGTATTTATATGTAAATAGTCGTATGGCCTTATTCATAAAAAATAAATTAGATTTAAAAACCTCTATAAATTGACGTTTTCATACATTCTTCAATTTATAAAACTTTTTTAAAGCTATTATTTTTTATGAATAGGGCTATTAGACTTATACGCCTCCCAAAAAGAATATCGTTCCCATTCAGAATCTTTTATATAACACCATACGAAATGCTTATTTACATAAGTAGCTTAAGGGTAGAGTAATTTCTAAAGGGTTAGCACAATTTATTTAGATGGGTACCCTTATTATGAAAATAGAAAATCCTTTCTTGCAGACTAGATTCTTCAAGGGAAAAAGCCGCTAAGGAGAGGCTGTCACATACTTAGAATTGCCAAACAACTATGTGACAGATCCGTAATTGTTGCTTTCTGCTCTTTTATGAAAGATGATGGGGAGCATTTATACGGAAAAAATTTTGAAAGGTCTATATTCCTTGCTGTTGAAGGAACTTTCAAAACATCTTACCAGAGTCTATCAGAGTTAATTAGAATGTACTACAACTTTATCTCGATTCTGAAGGAGAGTCGACAACAACAAATGGCATCCGTACAGGTGTTGCTCTCCTACTTATTTGTAGAATAAGAGAAGACAGATGTCTTTATATGGAAATACCTTCCGACTCGATCTTTACACTCCACACTAGTTACCTTTGCATCGGTTTTTAACACTTGTCACACCCTTATGTACATATATATTTACTACAAAACCGTCCGATTAGCTGATCACGCGATCGATGAGAATCGATTATAGCGCGCCACAGCCAACTATGAGGAGATAGCTATCATTTAGAAATCCTTTTGCTGCAACATCCGCAGCAACAAATGCAAAACTACTTGAGTCACGGTGCAATACACGCACAGCCATTCGAGTACATACATACTCATGTACAAGCTCTAAAACGCACAGCCTAGCAATGCGTAGAAGCTTCTTGTCCACTGTCCAAAGATCGCAGCATGAGTGCACTTGCATACCCGAATGTGTTTGTATCTTAGCCTGGCTACGCGATTACGATCTCATTAAAGAGCATCTACAATATGTATTATATACAATAAACAGCTACCTGACAACGTGGCTATTGGCGATGGTATCATCGTTATACTAACTGCACTAAATAGCCGCTGACGTGGATTGCCTTAGTATATGTATGTACATATGCAGAATATATTCCTTCCAAGATAGGGTTCATCATTAAATGCAATTGTAGCATAACTTGCTATTATTTGGGATATCTGAACATACATAAGTACTATGTATGACAATATCTACGTATATACTTATATAACAATTTCGCCGGTCTATTCCGATTGCATTTCACTTCAAAGTTCGCGAATTCGTTTTATTGTACAGCTACCACGATCGATCTCGAGAGAGTGTCGTTACATACAGGGTTACCGGGAAGGTCGGCTTAGATACCTAAGGACATTATTATTTAGGTAATTTCTGTTTAATTTGGTTATACGACATAATGTTCAAAACTTAACCGTTATCGAGATATTTGATTTTAAAGATTTTTTTTGCTGGTAGGTCCACTTTTTTAATGCTAGTTCAAGGGTCCGATTTTTTCCGATTTTAGTTGTCAGTTAAAAAAATCATCAATAAAACATGAACCAAGCCCTGACAGTTAAAAATGACTGATTGATAAAGTTTTCAATTACCGATTTTTCACTTCACATTATTAAAAACAAAAATTTTATGGAAACTATTCTCCAAATTATTTTAAAAACTTGTATACATATGTGATTTCAGCTATTCCAAAAAAATATAATACTCAAATTAGAAAAGAATCCGTAGGCGGATTGCGGGCTCAACTAGTTTGGCTTAAAATTTCATAAGAAGAAAAGATTTATAAAAATAAAACAAAAAACTTAACAATTAAAACTTTTTTATTCATTGTAATTCATTCTCGACATGGTCGCCCCAACTCCTGATACAAGTGATCATTATTTTCCTTCCTCAGAAATTACCTAAATAATTACCTAAATTAAGTTAAATGAATTATCACAATATGGGTATCAATCAAAATGGTTGTGAAAAGACTTAGTTTCAAAATTATATGTAGAAGGGTTGCCACCTGTTTAAAAATTAAATTCAACCTCAAAGGAATTGGGTGATTGAAATATGTATCACAATAAGGGTGTCAGAGAAAAGAAGTTTGAGAAGGTTTTAGTGTGAAAATATTTTGAAGAGAGTTGCCACCTGTTTGAAAAGTCGAATTCACTGAAATTATATACACAAGTTACAAATATGAAATATTCAAATATGAGTGTAAAACGAAAGAGCATTAAGAAGCTTTTAGTTTGAAAATTTGGAAAAATGTTGAGGTTTTTGAAAAGGGTTGACACCTGTTTAAAAATTATACTCAATTCAAATAATTTAATAATTTAAAGGAATTTATAGTAGTAGTTGTAGTTTGAAATTATGTTGAAGAGGGTTGCCACATTTTTAAAAAGTTAAATTCAAATTACATACTTAATAAGTTAAATGAATTACTACAATATAGGTAACAATAAATGGTTTTGAAAAGGCTTAATTTCTAAATTACGTAAAGTCAAATTCAACTTGAATTTAAGGAATTCGTAATAATAAAGGTGGCAGACGAAAGAGGTTTAAGAAGGTTTTTGTTTATATTAGTAAGATATGTATACATTTTCATTCTAGGTAAACTGAAAAATTGAAGCAAGCGGCTTCAGAAGCTACCTCAAACAGGGACACTACACCAGGCAGGCAATTGATTAACTTTTTATACCTTTCATGAGCATGAAATGGTATTATAACTTTGGTCCGATGTTTGTAAGTACCAGAATAAGAAGAGATAGACCCATCAAAATGTATACTTATATGATCAGGAAGTCGAGCTGAGTCGATTTAGCCATGTCCGTCTGTCCGTCTGTCCGTCTGTTTGTATACAATCTAGTCCCTCAGTTTTTGAGATATCCGAATGAAATTTGGTGAGCGAGTGTATTTTTGTAATGTATTAATCATTTGTCGGAACCGATAAAATCGGACCACTATAACATATAGCTCCCATACAACTGATTGTTCAG
>JAPVRG010098981.1:0-12724 GCA_029783565.1 Rhagoletis cerasi | reverse complement strand
TTTTGTTATGTATGCAGTTGGTGTACGCGTATATGGGGGAGAATATTTGTTAAAAGATCACTACGGGATTAGCCAGGTTGGTAGCTGGTATTTGTTGATTAATATTATGCTTTTGTGTATGCGTGTACGTGTGCAGTGTCTACGGACACGCGGAGTTTAGGGGGGCTGATTTACTTTTTAGTACATATAAAGTAGTATACCTAATTAATGTAAAATGTTTGTATGTAATATTTCATCGGGATTGCATAGAACACATTGAACACGTACTAAGGCGAGTCTACGAGTAGATACGTTCAGAGTTACCAATAACATAACTAACTAATTAAAATATCTAAACGAAGTGATGTAGAACGGTGGTAAAGCCACATTCGGATACCGGGCACTACTGAAGGGTAGCCCACTGCAACCTACTTGTAGTCTAACAAAAGGAGGAAACATTCATAGACAAAAATACCAATTACGAGTAGGCCTACGTTTTTTTTTTTTAATTTTTTTACAGTATTAATAAGTGAAAATCTAAATTTTGTATTATATATATTTTTTTTTTTTTCAAAACAGTAGGAACTAACCCGAAACACAGCTTTGTTTTTAAGGGAAAATCTATGACTTCGATACAACACGAAACGCTACTATGTAGGTAGCCAAAGAAACTACGCTAACAGCTACTAAGAGCGAACGCTTAACGGTAAAAAGGTGAGTGTTCGAACCTCGCCGATTGCAGTCGTCTCGCAATTTCGTAATATTGCCTACTTTTCGGTTCCCTTTATACAACTGCAGTGTCTCATTGGGCGCAATGGTCTCATTGGGCATGAGGTCCACGACAAAGCCGTTACAGCAGCTGCTGTGGTCGCACACTAAACTATCCGGTTTGACAATGAGTGTTGACTTTTCAGAGCTTTCGCTTTTATTGGCATTGACTTACGGACGCGAATCGTAGTGAAGAGAGAGAGAGGACATAAGTAGCTAAAATAAGTACGTATGCATTTACAATTGTTCTTGAGTATCTGTGTGTGTGTGTGTGTGTGAGAGCGCTTGTATATGAATGTGGCGCTATGTGTACGCTATATATCGTTCGCTTTCGTCACTAAGCCACACAGCCGGAAATGGGTTAATCATTTGCCTGTGTTAGATCACATGCCGCAAGTGGAGCTCACTCGACCCGTTCGTTACGAGTATTCATGTGTGTGCACGTGTATGTAGCAAGCAATCATATTGCGTGCAAAATGTCTGTAAATGTGTGTTGGTTCTCCTCCCACCATACCCCGTCTACTTACCATCGATCTGGCATTGTTGACCGGAGTAGCCAGGACGACATTGGCAAAGCACTTCGCCGTTGTTGAGCAGACTGCAGCCGACGGTGGTGTCTTCGCGGCAGGGGCAAGGTACGCAGCTGCCATAGCTGTCCTTGTAGTGCAACGGTTCGCACTTCTCGCACGAGTTGCCGGTGTAGCCGGGTGGGCAAGTGCAGACTTCCACTTCGACGGCCAGTTGTGCGTCGGGTGTGCGATGCTCCACCGCCGATTCGAGGATGACGTCGCGTATGCTTGTGCGTGTTGTGGGTATTTTAGTTGTGCCGCGTATCAGTACGTGCTCCAAATTGGCCAGCACGCCCATTATGTCTAGCCGCGAGGCGCGCACTGAATGGCCGCGCTCATTGCGCAGCCAGTTTTCGTCTTCGTGCAAACGCACGCGGTATTCGGTACTGTCTTGCTCCTCCACGGGCCGGGACCAGAGCAATTTCATGCCGTTGCCTATAAGTATGACGTCACTGCCGGCCTCAGAGCGGCCATACGAGGTGGTGTCCACATCAAGCGTGTAGGACAGATGTCCGCCATATGAGTACAGTTGGTTGCCCAGCACAGAGCCACGCAAGCTCCAGTACTTCTCGGTGTACGATTGGAAGTTGTAGGTGTACATATTTGTGGGTAGGTCGAAGCTCAGATTTTCGGTATCCACAATGTTACCGTCGCTATCTGTGATCAGCGGCTGGTTGCTGATGAAGTCAACTGGAATGAGTTGGCGGTACAACGAAGCCGAGTTGCAGCGTGTGCTCTTGCCGGAACAGTAGCATTCCTCGCAGCCGTCGGGGTTGCGCTCGGAAAGACCGTAAGTGCCTGGTCGGCATTGTTCGCAGTATTGACCGACAACATTGGGCTTGCATTCGCAGTAGCCGCCATCACAAGAGACAGTACCATCACGGTTACAGTAGCTGCACTGTGTCTGATTGCCAGGAGCTGGTGGTGGGTAGGGGCTGGGTTCGCCGATATCAGGCGAGCAGTCGTATGGTGTGCCACCGGACGCGTTGCCTACGTAGCCAGGCGCACAGCGATCGCAGAATTCACCACCGGTGTTGTGTGCGCAGTTCTATGATGGGAGGAAAAATATTTTGCTTACAATATCTGTTAATTTCTCTGCTCGAAAGAGGGATTAAAAGCTTACCAAACAGACGCCGGTTTCAGCATCACATTGAGTCGAGTGGCCATTACATTCGCAGGGTTCGCAGACGCCCAGGTAGAGGCCGGCTTCAGTATCACGTTTGTAACCAGGTGCACAGCGCTCGCAGGACAAGCCAATGTAGCCTAACGGGCAGCGACACTCTTCCACTTCAAAAGCGCGCTGCGTACCAATGTTGTTCTGCGTAGCAATATCCAACGAGACATGCGTTAACTGACCGTCCTTTGTGCTGGTGGTGTAGGTGGCCTTGATGTAGATCGCATCGATCTTCGAAAGCGCCATCAACAAGTGTTCGCGATTGACCACTTGTCCGTCGGAACGCTGCCAGGCGCTTTCTATAATCGGCACGGAGTATGAGCTCGGTTGGTTGGGGTTCACCCCGGCCTTGCGGTAGTGAATAATTGTCAAGTCTTCGCCCTGAAAGAGGTGGAGAAAAAATTTGCAAACCACTGCGGCATGCTACTCCAGCAAATACTTACGCTCTTGATAACCACGTCGGGTGCATTGTTGCGGGACATGAGCCCGCCTGGCAGTGGGTTGTAGCTGAGATTGTAGGAGAGTTTGCCACCGTAGGCAGTGATCTTGTCGCCAAGGAATGGCGCTGGTAGGCTCCAGTATAGTGGATCAGAGGTCGATTGTTGGCTAAATTGCAGCGCGCTGTTGGCCTGTTGGAAGCTGACTTGAGTTGGCTGTTGGGTTTCGTAGTCGCGAATAAGGTTGAAGCCATGAGGTGCGCGTGAGCGTCCGAAGTTCGATGAGACCTGGTCGCGGTACCAGCTGCTGCTGGAACATTGCTTTGTCAGGCCACTGCAGAAGCACTCAATGCAACCAGTGTAGGTGAAGGCGTTCAAGTGGAAGGATTCGGGTGCGCAAGTGTCGCAACGGGGGCCAACCACAAGCGGCTTGCACTCGCATGTACCGTTCGGGTGCGGATTGTAAGTGCCTTCGGCGTTGCATGTGCTCTCTGGTATGCGATGGCAGCTGCCTCCTGGGATCAGCGGATTGCCCTGGTAGCCAGGTGCGCAGAGCTCACAGCGCCTGCCGGTGTAACCCTCGTAGCAGTTGCAGGTAACGTCGCCATCAGGACTGAGCTGGCAACCGTTGGCAAAGTTATTGGCGCCAGTTTGCGGGCATGGACATTGACGGCAAGGTATGCCACGAGCCGGGTCACCATAGGTGCCAGGTTGGCAAGGCTTCGGCACAAAAGGCACACAGCGACCCAGCCAAGGTCCGTATTTCTCACGCACATAGCCAGGTGCGCACGATTCGCAAGAGTCACCGACATAGCCGGGTGGGCAGGTGCACTTCTCGACCAGTGATGCTGAGCCCAAGCCTTGATCTTCAAGTCCTGCCGAGTCCATAACGATGTTGGTAAGCTCCACCTCGCGTTCCGTCGCATCGATGTAGCTCAATCGGATGAGTATGTTGTCCACATTAGCCAAAACCATCATGACCTCTTCGCGCGTGGCGCGACGTCCATCCGTCTTGTACCAGTTGCCGCCGCTAAATGGCACTGACATCTTGTTGTTTACGTTCGGCTCTGGTTGGTTGCGTACGCGATGGGTGAGCGTAAAGCCATTGCCTGTGATTATGACATCTGGCGCTTGGTTCACGCGTCCGTTGCCCATGTAGTTAACCTCGTAGCGCAGATAGCCCCCATAAGATTTCAGTTGGTTGCCCATGTAGTCGTTTGGCAGCGCCAAGTATGGCTGCTCGCGGCTGTTGTAGCCCACATCGGATACGCGGAACTGCACGCCGTGATGTCGACTAAGGATATTTGGCGACGCCACGTCGTTGATGATAATATCGCTGTACGGGTTCAACTCAACATTCTTGACTTTGTGCGATGTGATTGGCGGTTGGATGACAAAGTTGAAGAGATTGGCACTCTTGCAGTTCTTCGAAATACCGAAGCAGAAACAGCTGATACATTCATCCTGCCGACGAGCTAGCATATTGAAGAAACCAGCGGGGCAAACATCAACACGTGATGGTGCATCGACGGTCACCTGAGTATCTGGTGTGACGAAGTTGCGTCCCTTGGAGTTCAGTATTTCGCAGGAGTAGGCACCTTGGTCCTGGGAGTCCATGTCGGGGCAGTAGAGTGTTCCTGTGCCGGCATAGCTCTTCGAGGTACACTTCTCGGGCACATGACCCCAATTAAGACGCCATACGATCAGTGGCACTGGCACACCGGTGCCCACGCAGGTGAGATTCAACGGCTCGCCTTGCTGCAGACGAATATGTGGCGGTGGTGGGCGAATAGGCGCAGGGGCCACTAAAAAAGAAAAGGTTATTAAGCTAAATCGCGTAGATCTCATGAACTTACTGCAACCGATTTCATCGCTGCCATCGATACAATCATTCGTGTCGTCGCACTGGAAATTCTTTGGAATACAATGACCGCTGCGACACTGGAATTCATCGTAGCGACAAGGCGCGCCACTGGGTTCGGGATCACAGCTGTCTTCATCAGAGTTGTCGAAGCAATCGTCTTCACCGTCACAACGCCAGATGCGGTCGATACAGCGCGAGTTGCGGCACATAAACTGATTGGGCTGACACTTGAGGCCGTGGCTACAGCTTTCCTCATCGGAGCCATCCGAGCAGTGTGGAATGCCGTCACAGATCTGCGACTTGTCAATACATTCGTTGTTGCGGCAGGTAGCTTGGTTGGCGCGGCAAGCTGTAGGGGGGCGATCGTTCAGAGGGTTGGCTGTAGAGACGGGAGAGAGAATTGATCTTATGAGTTTGCTAGACCAGTAAAAAATGGGGGGTTTATGTTTACCGGGCGCAATATTTTGGAACGCAAGGTCCGTTTAAAAAATATAGGTATCAGTGCAAAAGAACAATGACAAAAATTGAGAATTGTTTGCTATTAGAAATATTCAGTAAAGACTTGTGTATACCTAGACCGAAAAATTCTGGACCAATGTGTGGCACTGTGCCGTATTTGATTTTATGGGAGGAGCTGTGGTATTTGTTATCATTCCACGCTGCGTCCGATTGTTAGTAGGGGATTTCAAAATAACTTTTACATTGTGATAAAAGTGCTAAGTGAGAGGACTATTACTTACATTTCTCGACGGTCAGATATACAGTGACTTGCTGTCCAGGCACATGACGCGGATAGCCAGCAGCTTCACAGATGTACTGGCCAGAGTCATCAACCTTCAGAGAATATAAAATCAAATTAGTTACGTCCCACCAACCTCTGATAAAAGTAGCAGTAATATTTCGGTACTTACGCGAATGTTCGGAATCTCCAGACGGCCATCGCCGTTATCACGCGAGCCGATTGGCAGCGGCCGACCACCAAGGCGGGTCCACTTGACACGAGCGCGCACTGGACCCTCGTCACGACAGCGGAAGATCACCTCGCGACCTAAACAAAGCGCGTAAATTAGAGAGGTATTAGAAAACTGGATTTGCTTAGAGAAGGCGAGAAGGTGTTTGGCATTCGGTGCGTTTGTGTTGATTTCTTATATTTTTTTTATATCATACAAAGTGGGGGCATATTTTTTTGGTGTAACGATTATCAAGTTCGGGAACAGCGTGTCATTTCTTAGGATAGGCGCTTAAAGATACTATCTCATATATATGTATGTATATGGGTGTATAAAATTGTATTTACAAATCGAATACAAGAGTGCATTTGCATTCCATTGCGGTTGGTTTTCGTGCTTTGGGCACTTGGAGAGAGGAACTCATACAAAATGAGTATTTGAAAGTTATAAATAACCGACTTACCCTCCTTAATATATCCTGTGTAAATTTGGTTTTGTAATTTTTTTTTTATTTAAGTACGAATTAGGAGAATAGAAGCGGAATATAGCATAAAAAACAAGAGTTATTTCAAAGCTCAATGAACGCAGTATACAGTAAAGTGGGAGGTGGCGTTAGCGGGAAGGTTTCTAGTATCGAACTGTTGGGAATCCTTCACGCCAGCGACACTTCGATGTTTGAAGAAATTTTTATAAGCAATAAATGTTGAAAAAGTAAACTTTTGCTCAAACGGCTGTTAGGATACTTACTTTCTTTTATAATTTGGCTGTCAGGGTAGGTCTTCAGGTTCAATTGTGGGTTGGACGAAGTGTCGGGAACTCCTGTGGGAAATAAATTTTAATCGAATGAGAAAGGTGTTCAAGAATGTAAAAAAAATTTAAGAAAATTATGATTATCAACTGCGTGAGAAAATTAATGAAGGAGTGAGCGTCAGAGGGGTGAGGGAGTACGACGGTTAAATAGCGAGTGAGTAGGTAAATAGGTGACGGAACGAGTAGGTGAGTGAGTGAATAAGGACTAGGGAAGGTGAGTAAGTGGGGGAGTGAGTACAAGAGGAAGTGAGTGTGTAAAATTGAGTTATAGAGTAGGACGATGAGTGAGTAAGTAAATGAGTAGGAGAGTGAGCATGTAGGTATTGATTGAGTAGCAGAGTGAGTGAGAAGGCGACTGTGTGATGCTGAAGCATTCTTTTTTAATCTTTTTTTCTTTAATGTGGTTGTCGGGGAAGTTTTATTTCCTGTGCTGGCGTTCACCGTAGCCGAGTGTAATTGTGCATGGCTTATCAGCTGTTAGTCTAAGAGTTAAAAATTCAATCCCAAAGATGTAGAAAATTACGGAGGCGTTTTAGCGTATTTTCCATTTCCACGTGCTTCTCCAATTTGTTAGACTTTTTCTACTAAACGTACTCAAACTAAACTTACGCTCAATCTCATTGGAACTCGGACTGCAGTCCAACTCATCGCTAATATCGAGCGGACAATCGACAACACCGTTACAACGCAATGCATTGCGTATGCAGGGACCGTTCTCACAACGGAACATTAGCGGTCCGCATGCTTTACTGGATCCTTCAAATTCGAGTTGAGGTTCGCGCAAATATTCTAAAAGCCGAATATGCGATTTTCGAATTGTGTTTGAGTGAGTGTATGTATGTTTGTGTTTATGAAGGCATGAACATGAAAATGTAGAGCATGAAAGAGCATATACATAGTTTTGTATAAAGTTGAGATGAAAATGTAGTGTAAAAAGCTTTGATTTTTATACTCACTGCACGAAAGTTCATCTGAGCTGTCTGCACAATCAGTATAGCCATCACAACGCGCCGCCGCATTGATACACTGCCCGTTGTTGCAACGGAACTGCGAAACCGAGCAAGTGCGTCCCACGTCGTAATTCGGCTCCGAGCAGTCTTCCTCATCAGAGCCGTCGCGGCAGTCACGGTAACCATTGCAATGAGCACTGCCTGAGACACAATCGCCATTGCGGCAGCGGAATTGATTGGCAGCACAGCCTGGCGGGATGCGAAGCGCATAATGAAAAAGGGGGAACATATTAGTTTGAATTGGAAACTGATGGTGTGAAGCAGAATTGCTGGGTGGGTAAGGATCACAAGTTGGTACGAGTAGACTTAAGAAAAATTTGCCAAATACATATAGAAAGCATACGCATGGTAGGGTGCTGGGAGGAGGTAGAGTATTAAGTTTTTTTTGGAAAAAATTGGGGTTTGCATGCGCCTAAAACTATATAATTTTTTTGGAAAAACTTATTTTAAACAATATTTAAATTAAAAAGTACATAGCTTAAAGGTAAGGTAAAATCTAATGAAATTAAAAATTACATAAAATACGGTTTTTTCTTAAATCATACGAACTATTTAACAACTATTGGAAATTGCAAAAAAAAAAAATTAAAAAACAAACTAGCTAAGAAAAGTACAGCAAAATTAGAGTTAAAAGTAACTAATGCTTTGTATTAACCAATGCAATTTTGCTCATCAGAGAAATCTTTGCAATCGTAGTATCCATCGCAATGTTGCGTCTCATTAATGCAGTACTGACGATCAAAGCAGAGAAACTCATTTTCCTTGCAGGTGGTGCCTTACAGAGGATTAAAGTAATTGCATAAGAAAAGTTGCAAAAAATTTTCAATGTTGCAGAAAGAAGCATAAAATAAATGAAATGCGCTATGAAAAGTGTAAACGAACGAGGGAAGCAAAGTTTAGAAAGGCTTTTGGGGTAAAATTCTAAAATTTTTGAAATTGAATATTGCAAAAAGAAAAAAATTATAAAAATTAATAAATCACTAATTATTGCTTATATTTTAAAGAAAAAATTTAAACAGTAATTAAATTTATTTTTCAAATATTACATTCTCAGTTAAAATTGTATAATTAAATACATATACTATTATCACGTTTTTAATCTTTTTATTGTTTTTTTCTATGTATTAAACATTTTTTATTAACTGATTTTCACTCTAAAACCTTTCTAAATTTTTAAACCTGTAGGCAGCTAGTTTCAATAGGCATAATTTTTATTTTGCCAATATGTAGGTGATAGAGCTTATCTCAAAGCGCTTTTAAAATAATGAAAAAACCTTCTTATATGAAATACATAAAAATGTATAAATGAAATAAAATGATGTGCTTATAAATAAATGCATATAATTCATGTACGAGTAAGTGCTGTAAAGTGAAATTTGGAATTTGGTTATGCAAATGAAGTCGGTTGAAATAAATTGACGAAGAAAATTTATTTGGTTTGGCTCTGCGTTTTCCCTTCGTTCAGGAATACTCGTATTGAGCCTATTTCTGATATTGACCGAGTCGAGCTTAACTTATTTTCAACTGACTCAACCTAAACTAAACTAAAAATACCTAACCTAACCTAAAACCCAATTGAATCAGTCTAAATTAATCTTTGAACTTAATTGAGGTCATGACATTTTTTTAAAGCTTTTTTCAGTAAATTATGTCAGTACTTCTGCAAATTCTGTATTGATTTAAAATTTTAAGCAGCTTTCTACTCAAATTTTTTTCTTCGAGGTTAAGTATTACACAATCCACCTCAAAACCTTATCTGTTATAAGCTTCTAACGCAATCTGAGTAGTCATTCGTAAAGTATAGCTCAGCTGTATTGTTGTTTAATTCTTGTCGGTAACATATTCATCGATATTTTCATTGATAAATTTATCGATCTAAATGTGGTTATCATTTCGCAGTATCTGGTTAGAGTTGCGTGTTCTTTTTCGCATTCGTTTTCGTATCCGGAATTATACTGGTGACTGTATTTGTATTTGCGTGCTTATTCGTACTCGTATTCGCATTTACATTTGCTTTGAATATTACTCTAATTTTACAGCTGTTTTAAAATAAGCAGTCAATTAAAATGTTTGCTACAATTTTGGGTCTAATTTTTTGGGTTTTCTTAATCTTTGAATATTCGAATATTCCCCAAATCCCTTTTCCCATTTTTTCTACTGAACATTTCCTAAGTCTCCTCGCTCTTTTCTTTCGACTTCATTTGCATACTTGTTTTTTATTTTTATTTTTGCAAAACGCCAGTTAACATACAGTGCCAATTAAAGTGCCTTCTTCTTCTCGAAAATACGAAAGAAAATCTATTTATAATTCTGTGCATACGATAGCTTTAAACGTAGCTTAAGAATTTCCACACGGACTCAAGTTCCCTTAAACACACAGGCGCGCGGGAACAGTATCCACTTACAGTTAGCCTCATCGACGCCATCGTCGCAGTCGCGCGAACCATCGCAACGTTCGCTCTCCGAGTAGCATTTGCCGTTCGGGCAGGTGTGTATCGGGCATGGGTAGATGGGTACGGGTCTTCGTGTAGGCGGATAGGACAAACAGTTTATCTCATCGCTGCCGTCTGTACAATCGCTATAACCGTTACAACGTATCGATCCATGACGACACTCATCGTCGCAGAAGAATTGATCCGGCGAACAGTCTTCGGGTGAGTGGCGAATGGCTTCTAGCGGTATGAAGTGATGATCAGAAGCGCAGTCAGTGGTAGCAATTATGGCAAAATGCGATTGAGAACATGATGAAGCGATGCAAGCAAGCAGGAGGAGACAGAGAAAGAGAGAGCGAGCGAGAGCAAGATAATCGGAAAGAAATAAATGCAAAATGCTTTGGATTAGTAGTCAATATCGGCTGGATGACATGAGCTGCAAGTGAATTGTTTTTGATTAATGATTGTAGATGGCAACACTGGTCACATAACATAGATATATACATGGATACATACAATATACTTCACATTAAATGGGCTTCAAAGTTACATACATAAATAATTAATTTTAAAAGGAAAAACGCCGTGATTCCGCCAAGTAATTGAAAGATGTTTTTTCAAAGTATTTTGCCGCCAAAAAATTTTTCACGAATAATTTCACCAAATTAAAAAAAACGTCTTATTTATTTTTCAACTTTTCGTTACCCTCTTTTCGACACTGTCTGCGCGTCTCATCCGACCCGTCGGTGCAATCTTCGTGCCCGTCGCAGAGATAATCTTTGTTAATGCACTGAGAGTTGTCGCATTGCCACTGGTAGGAGAGGCAAGTCTTATTCGATATGGGCAATGTTATTTCGTTCTCATGTACTGTACATGGTGCATATGTTTGTTGTTGTTGTGAATGCATGTTGTTTGTGAATGCGTTTGATGAGTTTTGTTAGCAGTTTTTTTGTTTTTTTTTTTGTTTTACAAATAACATATTTCCACACAGAAACACAGATAACACAAATATAAATGTGAAACAAAAAACAAATAAACATTAAAAAATGGCCACAGGTGATTGCGTGATGTGCGTTGGTTTATATGAAATTGAATAAAAAATAAATAAAAAATGCTTTAAAAAACATGTATGCACAAAATAATAAACATATAATAAACCAGAATAATTGAAATGATGGGCCAAAAGCCAAATTTTAGTGAAAGAAATGGAGGAGAGAGAGAAAGGAGGGATGTGGTAGGCATAATTCAGGGCACTTTTTTTTGGAAGCTCTGAAGATGTTTTGCCAAAGTTTTTTCACACTCTAAATTTTCCTTTGAGAACTTTAACGTTGCTTCTCTTCCAATTGACCATAAGAATGAGTAATGGAGAGAGAAGTGGCTGGAGAGAGTTTTAAAATGCTTCCGTATTCTCATATGAGCTTTAATGAAAAATTTCATGTAATATGGAAACCTTTAGTTATTTAATTTACGTCCACGTTCGCTAAAGAGAGCTTTTCCTATTGACGAGAGCAACTTGGCAAGCTTTCTACAGATTTTGTATACAGGATCAAAGCTCCGCCATGTCACTGATATACATTTTTTATGAAACCCGAAAAGGTTTCATGACTATAAAGTGGCCAACTCTGATTTATGAAAGCTCTTGAGGTTATGATTTTTGAAAAAAAAAGTAAAATTTTTCGAACTTTTGTGGTAAGAAAAGCTTCCAATCATTATAGCTTTGAAACTTGTTTGCAAATGCTAGCATTTTTATTATCAGACCATCTGTTGACGTCCGACAGACACATATTTACTTCTATTTGGAAACTGTTTTCGATAGCTCGGAGCAGTATCCTCTCCGACATCTTCTCAAATCTGTTATAAGCAACAACTGAAGTGAGTTGTTTTGGTGCTAATTTAAGCAATTTCAAACGCTCTAGGAATACTTGCATATAATTTCATTGCAAATTAAAATTTTTGTTGGCAAAAAGCTTTAATGACTTACATTCGAAAAAAGCTCCTTTGATGTATATTTAGTGCAGCTATACGCAGCTCTTGAGCTTGCGAGCGAAAACAGCTTCTGTGCTTTCTTATTTACACACATGGAGCTTATGTGCTTTATACATACACCACACGTTGTACGCGTACACAACACAATCGCACAAATTGCATACATTGTCGTTGGGCATAGCTGCTTTAGAGACATAAGCTCGAGATAAGCTTAATTTTTGGGAACTAAAAGCTCCAAGTACCTTCAGATCAGTTATTTTCCAAATTTAGTCGACAGGCAGAGCTTTTATAAGCTTTCTACAGATCTTATATTCATTATAAAAGCTTTCTCTAGCCGTCACCATTTTGATATGAATTCAAATTAGGGAAGTTTCGGGTTGTCGAGAAAGCTTATGAGATTTTTTAAAACTGTTGAATATTTATTTCAGTATATCCGTGAAGGCTCAGTTTTCAGATTTTTAGTTAAAGGTCGAAACATAGTTTTTTGTTCTAAAAAAGCTTCGAAGCCCTTGAGTTTGTCAAAGGTTTTAGTAGATTTTGTAACCCAAGAGAGACAATCAAAGTAGTGGGCGAATTGAAAAATTTTGAGTCGAAGTTGCATAAGATATTTGGAAGAATACGGGAATTAGGTGTCTCTTTATGTTGGGTGTGAAATCAGATGGGGTGGGGGGTTAGTTAATATAATAGCCGTATCCAAACATTAGGAGTTAGATAATTTCATAAGAGTTCAAAAGAATTAGTAGAG
>JAPVRG010098952.1:0-12818 GCA_029783565.1 Rhagoletis cerasi | reverse complement strand
GTTCGATATTTTGGAAATCTTTTTTGGAAATTTATGCTCTTGGTAAGTAAGATTATGCGACAAATTCGAAAAATACCGAGCAAGGCTCGGTCACCCAGATACTACTTTTGTACAAGAGTATTTTGTGTTTGTATTTTATACACTTTTTTCAGCAGTATTTGTATCTTGTATTTTAAAATACTTTGTCTGTTCTTAATTTTTCTTCATATCATACAGTTTTCCATTATAGCACTGTAATTCATTTTTTTGACATTTGCAAATTCTCTTATTCGGATTACCAAAAATATAAGAAGGTCATGGAAAGCGCAACACAAAAAGGGTGTTGTGCATTTTTTTCCACACAAAGTATATTCGACGATTTTTTTTATATAGAAGAAAATGAGCAATACCTTTAACAACAAAATTGCCAAAAATCAACAGCAAGTCCTAGCTTCTTCAAATTTGAATGGGCTACAAAACTGCATAGATACACAAAATCTTTCTAAGAAATCTAATTATAAAGCTCAACATTTTTCCGAAAGTTTGTTGAATGTTTTTTTAAATATTGCGCAAAGCTTAAAACTTGGATGTTCATGCCAAAAAAAATATAAGAAAAATTAAATAACAAAAAAATTAATTGTTATTGTCAATATGTGGTGCGCTTACAATATTGACAGGGGGTGTATATGTACATGTGATTTCAAAAGTGTTTGTATTTTCAAAATGCGTGTTTTACATTTAAATACTTTTCGTAAAAGTATTTTGTATTTGTATTTCAAATACTTTTTATGCAAGGTATTTGCATTTTGTACTTAAATACTATTTGACAAGTATTTTTAACATCTCTGATTAGCATGCGCTTAGAAATAGTCTTTTGCGTTTTCTGAAAAAACGAGGGATTTTGAGTTAATACACTTTGCAGAACGTGTGCGATTTGTATGCATACTTCCCAGGAGATAATTTAGGTAGGCCTTCCTAAGCGAAGCCATTCTAAAAGGCTTACGAAGAAGGGCTAACAAAGTGCTCCACACATGCCTTCTAGACGGGCTTTTTCCTATGAATTTCAATATACATCTTAAGTTGCAATAAATCATATTTGGTATCAACCTTAAACAAATACCTTAAAGATATATGATTTTAATTAATTAAAAGAACTCCTCCAAAAGGCCTTCTGGAGTAAAGCCCTTCTGGAAGGCCTTCTTTGGGTAGCGAAAGCAGAAAGAAGCCCTTAAATTTGTGCTAGTCCATACAAAACAGAAAGCAGAATTTAATGTAGAGTGGAATTCCTCTTGACTCTAAGGAAGGCGTTTCGGAAGGGCTTTTAACTCCTGAAATTATGTACTGGGTTGTTAGATGTTCCTCTATTAGTGCACCATAAGCGCCAAAAAACGCAAGCGACATTTTCTTCAAAATTTTCTTTTTGATGCGGAAATGCCCTTAGAGCATCTAGGGAATTCTGTAAAATGTGATTGGTAACACTAATTGTGAAGCTCAGAAACATTTTTTGGAAAAAATTAAAAGGAGTTGGCGTAGTGCTTTAATTTTCTGTGTGTAACCTTTGGATATATGACTCCGAAATTTTGTCTATATATTTATAACAATGTTCTAAGTAAACATTCTAAAAATGGGCGTGATCGGTTCATATTGTGGTAGGAACTCGGAAACCGTCTTTGACTCGGTAAATCTCTTTGCGGACTTTTTCAAATGTAATTATGTCAGCGATGCTGAACTATCCGGATGCAATGTGGTCGACATTCCGCAATCGGTAGATTTTGGCTCTTTGTCTGTCACAAAGCAACATGTTATTGACGGCATCTCTGCTTTGCAATTGTCCTTAAAGTGTGACTTAGATGGACTCTCTTCATACGTGCTTAAAAAATGCGGTTCGTCATTTTGCGTACTCCTAAAATATATTTTTAATCTTTCGCTTGCCTCTGCTGTTTTTATTGATCGTTGGAAAATTACCTCGATCTCCCCAATCTTTAAATCTGGTAACAAAAATTATGTTACAAACTTTCGACTTGCTCGAAACTTTTAGAGAAAGTGGTCAAAGAAAAATTATTTTTTGCTATCAAAGGATCCATCAATCCGTGCCAACATGGTTTTGTGTGTGGTCGCTCGACTACCACAAACCTAGCCTGTTTTTCTCAATTTTGCATATCATCGTTTAAGAAGGGACGTCAAGTAGACGTTGTATACACCGACTTCTCAAAGGCTTTTGATACAGTCACTCACAGCATTTTATCGCGCAAGCTTGAGTGTTTAGGTATACACTCTACATTTCTCTGCTGGGTTAGATCATACCTATCCAATAGATTTTCTTTTGTTGAAATTGAGAATACGAGATCATATGCCTTTGGGGCCACATCTGGGGTACCCCAGGGTAGCATCCTAGGCCCAATACTTTTTCTGCTTTTTATTAATGACGTTGTATCCTGCTTTAAGCATTCCAAGTTTTTGCTGTACGCTGATGACCTAAAAATCTTCAGTAGTATCAATTCAGATTCAGAGATTTCAAAGATCCCTACACCCGAAAAATTCTGTATAACTCTCTAGTTCGCTCAAAGCTGGAATACGCCTCTTTAATCTGGAATCCAATTTACTCAACTCATTCTTCTACACTTGAAAGAGTGCAACGAAGCTTTATTCGCTTCGCTCTCGAACCACTCCATTTTAATGATCCCCTACCATCTTATACAGCCCGCTGCTTTTTATATACGATATAATTAATGGCTTAGTTGACTGTCCAGAGCTTCTTGAGCAAATAAATTTCAATGTTCCATATAGAACTTTGCGCTCTCATTACCCATTTCATATTAAAGTAAGTAAATAAAGCTAATTATTACAATCATGACCCCGTTTCAAGAGCTCTCATTGAATTTAATGGAATTTCGAGGAGCCTTGATCTGGAGTTCGCCCTTCCGAGATCTCGTTTTGGTTCATTAATAGAATCGATGTATTCCTAATTATATTTTTTTAATATCTAATTTACGCTTAAGATGGAAGTTTGTATATCTAGTATGTAAGATTCGAAAATCATAGACTTAATAAATGAAATGAAATAAACTAAAAATAAAAGTATAGAATTATCATAAACGTATTGAAATATTCGAAATAATAGCCACCATCGAGTCGCCACTTCTCTGCTCGCGTAGTTTGAGTTCCGGTCGCTTAAGGAAAAATTTTGTGTGTGAAAGCAACAACAAAGTTAGCTAGCAAGGATGGACGATACCGAGTTTGGTTGTACCTCATTGAGTTCGTTCCTTTCGCTACTAGCTAACTGTTGGCGAATCGATGACGGCTAATACAATACAAATTTTTTCCAAAAAGGTAACATTACAAAAGTCCTAAATTTTTGGCGAAAAAATCACCTTTTGGCATTATCTTCCATTTAATAATAATAATAATAGATTGGCGCTTACACAGTATGTTAGCGTTTCGCCGAGATTTTCTCCGATTTTTGGCTTGCGCCGACTCCGAACGGCGATTGTATTTTTATGAGAAGCTGTTTTTCATGGCAGAAATACACTCGGAGGTTTGCAATTGCCTGCCGAGGGCAACCTTTGGTTACTATTTTTTTGATGTTGGTCGGAAACTGGGTTTGAACCCAGGCCCTGCGGAATGGTAGGGCGCACTGCTAACCACTACACCACAGCGGTCGCCTTCCTTTTAAGGCTTATATTTCTGAAAACAGAGTTGCAGTGGTGCAGTAGATATTCAGTCCCTATTCCAATAGCTATATTAGGTACATGTAATAATTAAAATAGAAGAACTGAAGACCCATAAAAATTTACTTTTTTCGTCTCGGGCACCACTGTGCGCCAGTACTTTTTTGATGTGGAAAAAATTAAAGCCGCTCGGAGAACATCCGAAAATTTTAAATTTTATAATTGAGACATTTTTGTCGCCTTTCATATTTTGGTATATAATTTTTAGACCTTAAACCCCATTTGATCTAAAAATTTTGTTTTTTTTTTCAAGTCCAATAGATACTTGGGGATGTGAAAAATCCGTATAAAAAATTGTGCAAAATAAGACCATGTAAACAGAGGATCTGGTGTATAAAGAAGTGAATTTCATAATAAATGGGAGAATGTTTGCTTGTTGATTGAATACGGGATCGTACCCATATGTTTCCAAATCGATGTTTTTAAGTAGAACTACACTTAACTTTGTTGTTAAGACGACAAAAAGAATGCCTACAACTTGTATTTGACTTTAAGTGCATTCATACACACTTACATATGTACAAACACACATATCTGTGGAGTTAGTTATAAAAATGATAACTAAATTTCTGATACTTTAAAGTTTTGTTCATTAAACCCAATTTTCGTTTGTGGGCCTAGATGAGTGAAAAAGCTCTGACTTATAGTAGCATCCCAAGACATTTAAATAATTGTGTTTAAAATATTCATCACAATTTCGAATGGTTCTTTTTCGAAAATATAAGTGGATTTATTACTTTTATAAATGGCACTACATGCATACATATATATGTATGTACATACACATCATAAGTTCAGCTCTTTACAAAAATTTCCAAAGACCACTCCGTAACTGTCAAAATGTACAAATCTGTACAAATGCACCAATCGTGTGATTTGGCCTTAAGTTATGTTTGTTTTCTGACTTCTTAAAATTTTATTACCTTTCAATATAGAATACTCACTTTTACGTGGACGCATGTGTGCTCGAGCAATTAACATTTAACACGCGATTTCCTTTCGACTAAAAAGTGCGCGAAGTCAAGCATTAGTACGCCCATAGAACGTCGGAACTTAATAACTTTGTCATATTTATCTGGCGCAATGCCGCTAACGGCAAGGGGGTATCCAATGGACATCTGACTTGTAAGGACTAGAGATGCCACATCGAAAAAAAAGAATCGATTTTTGAACCGATTCGAATCGAAATAAAAATAATCGATGCAGGAAGAAATCGATTCATATATTTTGTCAAATAATGCCTTTTACTTAATTTTTATAAAGAAACAAAATATTGCGATCTGACCAACATTGAAGTTACAAACATTTATTGTAAGTAATTTTTTAAACATACATTATTCGTAACGGTTTCAATATCCAGATTTATCTAAAAGCTATCAGGTAGCTAACAATTTGTAAATACTTTTGAAAAAACAACAATTTTAGACAAAGTTCTTCTATATAAAGACAACGATGTGAGTATTCAAACGAAACTTCACAAATCTTGACCCTACTCAGAAACATGGTTTAATTTGTTTGTCATTTTTTTTAATTTGACTATAAATGAGAAAAAAATTTATGCTTTACCTCAAAATTAACCATTGTTTTAAAAAGTGCATTGTGCATAGCAGGATGTCAAAATCAGTGTTTTTGCAAAAGAGTAAATTTTATTTCGGATTCCGGCAGAGTTGCAGTCCAGTAAAATTGGTTGTTCGGGAAAATTTTTGCTTGAGGCGATAACCCATAAAATTGGGCGCGGGAGTTTTAGAACTAAAGTTAACAAAATGAATATTTTATTGTCGATTTCGGCAGACATTAACTTATATCCTTAACGACATATGTTCGGCATCTTTTTATTTAATTCAAGGAATGGGTGTGGCAGTTGTTCAAAAAACCAATAACATTGTCTTTGCTTAAGTAAAATTGAAGAAGAAGTTAGACGGAGCTCCTCCGATTTGTGGCGTCCGCCTTGATGTTTTCATACTATGGCCCATTTTCACAGTTTCCAGTTAACTAACATTCGACAGCTAACCTTCAATTTTGGTACTGAAAACTGATAGTTAACTGCTGAATGTGAGTTAACTAACCACTGAAAATGGCCCTAAGAGAAGGGACCTACAGTTTTACGCCTACTCTGTACGGCGATTGTATTTTTATGAGAAGCTGGTTTTCATGGCTGAAATACACTCGGAGGTTTGCCATTGCCTGCCGAGGGGCGACCGCTACATATTAGAAAAAAACTTTTTTTTTTTGCTCCATATCACAGTGTTAGTTACCTTTCCTTGGGCCATGCGAATTTTAAAACCCGGTTTTGATATGTTTTCAAAACAAATACGAAATCTAAATTCGGCTGCGTGTCAGAGGTCGGCAAACGGTTTAGAAAATCGTGGTTTTTGAATTTTCAAGGTTTTTGACCTACACATCCCTTAAATTTGAACGATATTGCTAAATTGCATATATATATTAAAGATAATCATGATTTACGTAGGTTTTAATTAAGGAAGTTCCCATAAACGGGTCACGGTGCGCCTGAACTGGAATTAAATAAAAGGGTTTTTGCATATGAAACTTTCTTCCTGAAATTTAATCAGTAAAGCCCAAACATTAAAAAAAATCCGCGGAGGGGTTTTTAAGAAAAGCTACTTTGAGTGTTTCCGTATTCGAAATGTATAAAGATTCTCAAGAAGGTTATATTGATTTTTCAAATTTTGTCGCTTTCACTACGCAAAATTTTTGGCGGACACACCTAGATTGAACTTCTGATAGCATAACTTAAAAAACAAGTAAACTGATTAATTAAAACTAAAAGCATAAGGAAATAATTGTATTTATTTAAAACCAGTATATAATATGTTTAAACATGTAAGCTATTGTAACGACATACAGCACGTAAAGGCTTTTTAGGGTAATCTGAACGATTTGCATCTACTTTGCTCCTTTCACAGGAAGTCTTGAAATCAAAATGGACGGACTCCATTGCGATTTTCATGAAAAAGCACTAAAACTGGTACTCTCAGTTTTCCACAAATTTTAAATTTTTATTATGTATTTAAGTAAAAAGCTCGTATATCGAACGTCAGAAAATGTAAAAAATCTTGTGTTTAAACTTAGTAAGCATTTATTTTATAAGTATCCCGTAAGGTATATCATTTAACTTATATTTCTTTAAAATTTTCATAAAAAAATGTAAAAAACCTCAGTTTTTCACAAATTTTAATTTGATGCCTTGGTACGAAAAAGAGTACTAAATAAGCCAAACTAACTTGTTTTCTTACCCTTTCTCTCGTGCTTCATAAACTGCAACCTTGATCTAAGGGAGCCGCCGTATATCACCTTTTATTATTGCATCATACACTGGCCCAATAAAGCTGTATTACATCGATTTTTTAAATTTTTGTTTGCGCTAACTCTATATTTAACTTCTTAGTTACTCTTTTTAGAAAAAATTTTAGTGTGTAGTTTTGTAGCCCATTGAATTTTAGTGCAATGATGTGCAATTTTGAAGATGCTGGGACTTACCGTTGTGCATAAGCGGCAAGAAAAAAATCGCCAAAAATCAACGGTAAGTCCTTAAACTTGCACTGAGAAGCCCTGTAGTCGGAAGAGAAAGAGAGATCTCTTTGGTCTTGCCCTCTCAAGTTGAAAAGGTGGGAATAGCCAAGCCCCCTTAATTTTTTTGTTCCAACCTAAAATTTCTTTAAAATTTTTTAGACTTTTTAGGGCAAGCCGTAGATGAATATGCTTCAATTTAGGAAAAAGTGAATGTCGATTCTCGATTTTTTGAGGATCGATTCAAGGATCGAATCGGAACTAAAAAATCTAAAAAAATCGAACCGGAAAGGCTCGATTAATGGATCTTCGATTTAATCGATTTAAAAACGGTATCTCGTGTAAGGACACTGAGCACACACATATGTATGCATGTATGCACATGTATACGCTGCATTTCTTTCGTGCTTACATTGCCTGGGGGTGGTTCTTAGGATTGGAGTTTGGGACTACACACTAGAGAAATATTAAAAATGTTTTATGTCATTTGGATAATTGTTGGTGTCGTTTGCACTAAAGCTTTGGTGTCATTCATGCTTCGCCGTCATTTAATGCACAGAGTAGTGACGTATCGAACCTTCGAGCTCAGGATCGTTAACGGAAGAATTTGGTTTGATACTCCGTAAAAATTTAGGAATAAAACAATTATCGGCGGTTCACACATTTTATTATTCAAAAATAGGCGTATCTTAAACAAAATCAATTGGAATGCACTGTGGGAAATTTGGCCAATTTTTTTGCAAAAATTGATTCTGGGTAGACAAGTGGATGATTAATAAAGGTATGCGCTTTTTATTGATGGGCATAGGATTTCCCCCATTTTTGTTAAATAAAAAAATTCTTAACCCTTGATGACCGAGGGGTTTAAAGGGTAAATCTTTCATTTGTGATTTTAGTAAAAAAGTTTGTATGCAGTTTTTTTGTAATATTCGTATGAAAGAAATAAAAATACCAGCTAGATATAAACACCATAATTACAGTGGCTGGTTTGAAAAATTTTACGAAATTATATTAATTTCAATTGAAAACCTGAAAGGTCTTAATTCCCTTATTTTTCTGCTGAAAAGTTTAAAGGAAATATCAGCTGGATGTCATATATACCGACTTCTCTAAAGCTTTTGACAAAGTTAGACATCTCATTCTTTTACGCAAGCTCTCTATAAACGGGATTAGAGGCACAATTTTGAAATTTTTCGAAAGTTTTTTAGTCGGGTGGAAATTTTTGGTTAAGATAGGTCTCACAAAATCTGACACTGTCATCAATGCATGGTCTGGAATAGCGCAGGAAACTTATTGTGGACCAATGCTGTTTATATTGTTCATAAATGATTTACCTCAACATTTGAAATTGGCTAAATGCTTAATGTTCGCAGACGATGTCAAAGTCTATCTGCCTATACGTCATTTAACTGATTGCCATAATCTGCAATCTGACCTTGTCGTGTTTCAGCAATGGTGTTCCGCTAATTATTTGCAGAAATGCAATTTGGTTTCATACTCCAAAACTTCGAATCATATTATATATGACTACTCCATAAATAATATTATTTTGAGTCGCACTGTTGAAATTAAGGATCTTGGAGTGATTTTTGCGAAGTTAACTTTTAATAAATATGTTGACTATGTTGTTTCTAAAGCATTCTCTATGATGGGATTCATTAGAAGAAATTCCAGATAATTCAAGGATCTCTGCACATTAAAATCTCTGTACAACTTATTAGTTAGGAGCCACCTGGGCTATTGTTGTCTGGTGTGGAATCCCTACTATTCTTCGCATATTTGTAAAATCGAAAGAGTTCAAAGAACTTTTCCGAAGATGGCTTTATTTAAACTAAATTGGCCTAGCGGTTTGCCGCACTACATTGGAAGACGGAAATTTCTTGGCTTACAAACTTTAGAAGATCGGAGAACTTACTTCGCTTTAATATTAGTTCACAACTTACTGAATCATAAAATTGATTGTGATGAATTATACAGTCTTCTGAATTTTAATACTTCATCTCGTGAATTAAGGCATAATCAGTTGCTTGTCGAAACGTCCCATAGATACTAGAGTTCGCCCAGTAGTTGAAATTTAACCACCACAACGGTCAGCATCCTTCTACGTGAAAAATGAGTGATTTAACGTGGGATGTGGTGAGTTGATGTGAAATGCGTTAAACGACGTACATAACATGATAAAACATAACTTAACATAACATATCATAACATAACCTACAATAACATAACATAACGTAAAATAACATAATATTACATAACATAATATTACATAACACAACGTAACATAGCATAACGCAACATATTCAGTTCCTTTTCTCTGCCTCTTATCTTTATCTCTATCACTCTATCTGTTTCTACCTTTGTCTCGTTTTTATCTTTATTTTGATCTTTAGGTTTATCTTTATATTTATCTTTCCATCTTTATCTTTACCTTTACCTTCCTCCTTATCTTTATCTTCTTTCCTTTGCCATTATATTAAATATTTGAATTTACCTTCCTCTTTCCTTTGTTTTTATCTTTACGAATCTTTATTCTTATTTTTATCTTTTCCTTTATTCCTTTCTTCATCTAAATATTCTACTTTCTTTCGTCGTTGCATTAATTTCAATCTAAGTAGTTCTTACACCGCTGCTTCGCTATCAATATTAAAGCATACATTTAGGAGACATTTTCGACCCAACCATGTACACGTATGGCATTGGTATTGGTGTGACTTTTGAATTAAGTTTTTCACTCTATTTTAAACTAATTTGAAATTTTAAAAATCGCCTGAACATCAGCATCAAAATACTAATGATGTATAATTGTTTAAACTTAGAAGTATTGTTAAGCCGTAAAAGGGGTGTAAAGGAAACATGATTGCCAATTTATATATAAGATAACGAACCAATTGCTAAAAGTATACGCCTAAGTAACAATTTTGCGCACTAAATAGATTTTACTGTCACTTTATCTAAATTTAAATTACATTTATTTACTGTTCTAAATTAAAAATAGTCTGTAAGGATAACCTGTAGACTAAATAAATAAGTAAATAAATAAATATCTACAGGCGTAATGTTCAACATGACGTTAAGCGCAAGTGTAGGTGTGGATCTTAATGCCCCAATAAAGCCGATTAAGGCAGTTCGCTGTACGCACTCCAGTTGTTTAGCAAGTGAATCCTTCTCTTGTGAGTTCCACCAGACAATGGCTCGGTAGAACAAGATAGGCTTGTCTACGGTTTCAAAGAGCCAGTGAATTACCTTAGGCGAGAGACCCCACCTCTTACCAATTGCTTCCCTGCAGAAGTACAAGGCAACCGACGCCTTCCTTGGTCTTTTCTCGATGTTAGGCTTCCACGACAGCTTCCCATCAGGCCTAAGCACTTGACCCTGTCGGAGAGCTGTAGACGGACACCCCCAGTCGAGGGAAGAACCACACCGGGGATCTTGTACTTCCTTGCTAGGGGTGACTGCGAGGCCGCAGCGAAAGCCTTATTTTTTAGTTATTCTACAAGGTCGTTTACAACCGCAATCCAGAGCAGCGGAGAGAGAGAACACCACCTTGCGGAGTGCCCCTATTGACTCTGGCGCTTCTACACTCCGGCACGACAGTTCTGTCACGAAGCAAGCCGTAAATGAGTCTCAATAGGTTGGTTTCAACCCCCAGCTTGTGAAGAGACCTCACTTTTGCCTCCGGAATGACGTTAAAGGCCTCCTCGATGTTAAGGAAGGCCCCTATTGCATATTCTTTATGAGTGACGGCTTCCTCTATACACTTTACTAATGTGTGCAAGGCGGTATCCACCGACCTTCCCTTGCAATAAGCATGTTGAGCTCTCGAAAGACAGTCACGGGGAATCCCGTTTCTTATGTGTAGGTCAATCAGCCTCTCCAGCGTTTTTAGCAACAAAGAAGACAGACTGATTGGCCTGAAGTCATTTGAAAGAAACGTGAGAGCCCTTGCCGGCCGTCGGGATGAATGTAACCCTGACGACCCTCCAAGCATTGGGAATACACCTAGTTTACATATTTAAACTGTACTTAACTGCCCAATGTTTGCTTTTTAAATATGAGATATGCAATCCTGCGTTTATACCAATCAACAATCAGCTGTAGAGCACAAAGTGTAAACAAACAAACAAACGCTACAACAATTTCAAGGAACAAGCAAAAAGGGCGCCACCTGTTTGTCAACTTTAAATGAAGGTGGTCTGAAAACCAACGAAAGCTAAATGGCATTTAAATAACAATCCATAATTAAACTTAAGTCCCGTTTGAATTTTTCATCAGAAATTGGCCATAAGTGGCAACTCAACTTATAATTATCACTTAAATAAATTTTCAACTCTGAATATTTTCGTGAGTAACATAAAATGAAACCCTAGGATAAGAAGGCGAAAAATATAAAATGGTAATTCACTTTTTGCTAGTTATCGAAGACAAACGTGGTTCTTTTTCTTTATTAACGCAAATCTATATATGAAGGGGTTAGAATCAAAAGGATCTAAGTACGTGTGGCATTGTTTTGAGATAATTAAGGTTAAAGTTGATTACTTATTGTAAATTGTGGGTTAACGCATTTAGTACGTTTATTGCCCGGCCAATAGATGGCACTACACTGTCCGATATGACTTGGATCTCTTTGTCAACAAATAAACACTATATTTAAATATACAAATATGGGTGTGACTTATATATTCAAAAAACGACACTTAGACCCTTATGATTCTAACCCCTTCATATATAAAATAATAGCCGTTCGTTGTTCGCAGTTAGCTCAAAAACTACTGGATAGATTTCAGTCAAACTTTCAGAGATTATACCCTGCATACATGGTCCTATTATAGGCTATTAGAAAACTCGCTAGGCGGCGCTGGGGTCGAGTTATTTATAAAAGTCGTATTTATGAACCGATTTCATTCAAATTCAAAACGTGTGCTACCTCCATGTTGAAAAATACGTACGCGAAAAATAGACCTGCTAGGTGGCGCTGGAGGCGAGTTATTTATAAAAGTCGTAGTTATGAACCGATTGCGTTCAAATTCAAAATATAAGCTACCTGTTATTTATAAAAGCTGTATTTATCAACCGATTTCGTTAATACATATTAGAAACGTTTATTACTTTCATGATGATTTTTTTTTCATTCGAAACATATATGTTACGTATATGAAGAAAAATAGTTTTGAAAAAAATAGACACGCAAAGTTGCATTGGAGTTGAGATATTTAAAAAAAATTCCATCTTCAATGTACATGCGGCATTAACACTTTTGATACGAAACATTTCGAACCTCATTTCAGTGTATTGAAAACCCAGCATGGCGTTTTAACGTAATTTTTACGTTTTTCACTGCCTGTTGGAAAGCTTACGGAAAATAATTTTAAGTATTAAGAGAGCGCCTAAGAAAATTTCAAGATTCGTTCTACGAATAATCTATATATATAAAATAATAGCAATAGTAACAATAATAAATTAAAAATAAAGTAGGAATTAAACTTCTCTCAAAAAATAAATAAAATATTCTAGAAAATCTTAAAATTAAAAATAATAAAAGAATTAAAACATTAAACAAAAATTAATTTTTATAATTTTCAT
>JAPVRG010098943.1:0-10087 GCA_029783565.1 Rhagoletis cerasi | reverse complement strand
AAAGTCCTTTAAGAGTGTTAGCACCTGTTCAAAATGTAAAAATCAGTTTACTCAAACAGGAGAGGTTTAAGAAAGCTTTATTTCAAAAATATTTTTAATGGGGCTTCCCCTGCTGAGAAATTCAAAATCAATTTGATTAACAAGTTAAATGAAGTATTTTGATATAGGCAGAAAAGTAGAAATATTAAGGAAAGTTTTATTTAAAAAAAAATGTTTAAAGGGGCTGCCTGTTAAAAAATTCAAAACCAATTTAATTAACAAGATAAACTAAATATTTCAATATGGGTATCAAACGAGGGAGGATTTAAGAAAGCCGTATCTATTTCGAAAATATTTTTCACGAGGGTTGCCACCAGGTTAGGAATTTAAAACCAATTTACTTGACAAGTTAATGTAATCCTACTAATGTTAAGTGTGAGTATGTTTGTTGCTCTTTCCTCAGATAAAATTTAGCATAGAGATAGCTTATAACCTGGAATAAGATAGAGCTTATTTTTCGCATAGCATATTATTCGCTGCCACCTACTCAAAAAGTTAAATTATATTTTAAATTAAAAATTTAACAAAATTTTCTAGTATGGATGCCAATACATTTTGAAGAGGATTGCCACCTTTTCAAATTTTTAAATGAAGTATTACAATATCGGTGGCAAACGAATGAGGTCAATGAAAGCGTCATTTTGAAAATATCTTGAAAAGAGTTAAATAAAGTAAAAGAGGGTGTCTGTCACCTGTTTTAAAAATCAAATTCAATTTAAGTGAGCATTTACAAAATAGATATCTTTCGTCTTTACGGCAGGGACCGAATTTTTGTATAATTAGATCATTGCAAAGATCAAAATAAAAATCACATAATAACGGATAAATTTGAGCGGAACATAAAGATTATAACCCCTTTGTCCCTGTTTTAGAGCAAACATTTTCCTCCTTTCCCCAATTTCAATCTATTTGAAAGAATTGCCACCTATAAAAATAATTTAAAAGTGCAAGTAGTATAAAGACTACCTACGAAATACAAATTCGTTTACACTGAAATTTCCAATTTAGTTAAAACTCGACAAATTGACCATGTTCTGCAATCTAGAGACAATCAGCAATTTTTTTAAATAATATTCATTAGTTTCAGTGATATAATTTATTTCCTGTTTTGTTACATTTGAAATCATAACGTTTAACCGAACTTCACGCGGGCGAAGCTGCGGGCAAAAGCTAGTTTAATATAGTTGAAGTACTATTAAAAGACCTAAGTCTTACTCTGTACTACTAAAACAAATAAATAAATGAAAATGAAAAATGAAATATGAATGTGTTTTCATATAAGGATCTAAAGTTATAGCAAAACTGTCTTTGAAATCGCGGTTTTCGGAGTAGCTCATTCAGTTTTTGCAATAATGAAATTTTTTTCCATTTTTTTAGGTCTCGAGCCGCCTATTTTCAATATCTGAATTACTTTAGCGTACTAATACTAAATACTAATATACATTCTTGAGCATCATTTACACGACTAAGATATACCAAAGAATATTCAAATGGCTCGAAATTCATATGTCAACAAGGCTTTATACACTTTTATATAATTTAAATCAACATCTCATTAATTTTATGTATAAAATAAATTTTCAAAACATCTACATTTTATTTTTTGATTTATTTAGCTTAAAATTACATCACAACGATCGTACACAATAATTGTATTACGTTCGCAGCATTTTGAAAAGTAATACACACTGTATAAAATGTTAGGCTAATATTTTACGTAGTAAAAAACTTTTTTGGATCTCAAGTTAGATATACTCTGTTCATTTTGAATCTCGACTTTGTGGTATATGTAGTTTCACGTCAGTTGCAGAAGGTTTCAGTTTTTCCAAGAAAAAATATTGTATAATTAATCATTACGTTAAATTGTATATTTCATTTACACCAAAAATTAGCCAGCACTTCGTTAAATTTATCAATAAGATTTTTTGCACAAATGTCAACGAGGCGTTCTGAGAATCCATAAATACTTGAATACTAGGGATGGGCACCGTTTCCAAAAAGTCGGGTTTTGATCAATCGCGGTTTTTTATTCCGGTTTTAAAACGTAGAAAAAAAATGGATTAAAAACCTGATCTTTTCGGTTTACCGATAAAAAACCCGAATTAAGTTTATTTTTCCTATTTAACATGTGTTGTATATATGTATGTATGTATGTATGTACATTAGGGTGCCCATAGAAAATGTTTTTTTTTGGAAATTTCAAGGCACTACCCCCATAATTTTGTTCGTTTTTATGAGAAATATTATTGCCTATTTTTATAGATTTTTTAAAGGTCATTTAGAGGTCGCGACCTGTCGATTTAAGTCAGGAAATGCGATTTTGTAGATTTATGAGTTTTTGAATGACTATTTTTGATTCGATTTCAAAGATCGAACATGATTTGAGAAGAGGATATATAGGCCTTTAAAATGGTATATAATAAAATATTGGCCATTAGATCGTGGATATTATCGATGATCAAAATTTAAAAAATTAAGAGAAATATGGGATTTTTTTTCTTTGCCCAAAAAAATCCCGTCATGCCACGTCCGACAATATATTATTATATACCATTTTAAAGGCCCATATATCCTCTTTTCAGATCATATTCGATTTTTGAAAGCGAATCAAAAACAGTTATTCAAAAACTCATAAATCTACAAAATCGTATTTTCTGACCTAAATCAACAGGTCGCGACCTCTAAATGACCTTTAAAAAATCTATAAAAATAGGCAATAATATTTCTCATAAAAACGAATAAAATTAGGGGGTAGCGTCTTGAATTTTCAAAAAAAAAAAACATTTTCGATGTACATGCATTTATTATATTTGGAGAGCAAATAAGTTTTTCTTTTATAAAATTTTTTGTTCTTGGCAGTCAAAGACAATATTCATAACCGATTTCACAATCGATTTTTCCTAGCTACCAGATCGGCGAAAAAAATTGAGTAGTCACTTTGAAGTTTTTGGGACGCCATAAAACTTTAATCTCATCTCGAAGATATACAAGGTAATTATCTTACACTGCTGGGGAATGAAAAAACCGAATTTTCTGTTTTAGGCTTAAAAGGAAAAAAACGATTAATACCTAAATTTAAAAAATATTGAAAAATACCACTAACCAAATTTAAAAAAATCGGTTTTTGAAATAATAAATAATAAATACCAAGCAAGTGGCAGCAATTAGGCATTCGATGGGTTCGATTTAACTTTACATTAAGATATATCACACATTTTGTGGTGAATTGTATTGGGTAATAAACTTAGATTTTAAGCATTTAAAAGATATGGCAATACTATGTAGTGTTATTCAAAGGCTATGCAAACATGGAGCAAAAGGTTTTTAAAGTATCGTTACTTAACTTCAAAACGTAGGATATGATATTGGTTAAAAGTTCTACAAGTATTTTTCGCAACCGATTGTACCAAACAGGCAACATTCGCTGGAGTCGAAAAATCACTAATAAAAAATACTTAAAGACTAAAAGGCCTGTTCTGAAAATCGTACGATTTGAAATCGGTACGATTTGCAAAATATTTTTCAACATTTGTAATGTAAGTGGAAAATTTTTCAAATGAAAACTGCTAAAAACACATTATTTAAGTCACATTCATCGATTTAGTGCAAAATTTTTGTCTTTTTGTTAAGAAATATCCAAAAGAAAAGTTTTGTAAATCGCACCGATTTCAAATCGTACGATTTTCAGAACATGCCTGTAAGTTTAACATCATCGACGATCCGCCACGGGGGGTCGGCTTTAGGCTCCGGCTCTACATGGAGGAGGAGTTAATCGAGAAGCTGGAAAACGCGGTTAGCTATCCTTTACAAGGGTGGGTGGAAATGATCAAAATAAACCTACACCATTGTAAAGCAGTATCAGCTGAATTGCTACTTTAAATTACAACTAACGGAGCAGCCGGCATGCTCCTTATCGACGAACTCTCGGTGGTGGGACAAAACATCTGTTCAAAACGGTACATACTGGTAAGTGGTGCCACAGCCGGAAAACCAAGAAAATGTATTCAAGATACCAAAACCTAAATAAAGTATCAGTTTCTTCTTAGTGATTAGGTTACAATGGTCAGTCTGGACCTAAGCGGTCCCCTAGTAAGAAAATTGGGTGCCAACGGCACGCGTACGCATGCTAGTAATCAGCACGAAGGCGGCAGTAATTATGGAAGAAGGCGATGCGAATTAACAGCATAACACCTGGGGCAGCAGCGACGAATGAGCGGGGTGAGTTAGTTTTTGATTATATACTTAGCTCTAAGCTTATTGGAAAAAGAAATACCAACTGAAGCATCGAAGCTGTTGTCACAGCAGTAGTACGCCTGGAAGCTAAAACACTATCCCCCGTTTGGAACATTGGCCCACCAAAATTAATGGTTTTTTGCAACAAGTGTTCAGTGCAGAAGTATTTTTGTGGGAACTACATTACAAAAATTCAAAATCCGGTACATATTCAATAATTTTTTGCGTGTTCTGCATGATTTACTGGTAAATATGTAGGTATGTAGTACTCATTTATTTTCTCAAAGAGGAGTACCTGTATGATTTGTATGTACCTCTACTGCAAAGCGCATTAGAACGAAATTTCTGTTGTAGTAAGGGGGCCAGCCAAGATGTCTATAAAATTATTACATGCCATGCAAATATGAAATGCATTTGTCATTCTTGAAGGTGCTATTTGGTCGCCCCTTTGACAAAAGGGTATGTGCATACAATACCACTTATTAATACGTGGAATATGTTATTCTGCACACATATGTATCTCTATCTCTACATCTTATAAAATAAAGTCTCAAAATGTGTATGTAACCTCATAGCTCGGCTATAACTGAACCGATTTTGTTCCGGTTTTTCGCAAAATATTTCTTGACCCTCTCTCTCCAACGTGTGCTACTTTTAAATAAAAGTTCTTTTTATAGGGGCGTGACAATAAGCAAAACCCCCTCAGAAATAGACTAATTTTGTCTTCTAACGCCAATTATTTAAAACTACTGCATCAATTTAAAAAGCAAAAAACGAAGTAATAAATTGAACATTTCTTTAGTAAACTGCATAAGATTGTACTTTGTTCTTTTTAATATTGAGACGAAAAAAATTAATACATAAAACCTTCTTAAAATTTTTTATTCCATTTTATGCGAGGGTCGTTATTAGCTTCGCCTTTCCTGCGGGAAGCAGAAGCACAAGCAGAAAATAAATATGAGCTTGATCGAGCAGTAAGTATGTACATAAATGTATATTTCCATATGTACGTATGCATACATACATATTATATATATATATATATATGTACATATGCATGCGCAACAGCCGAACAATGATGTGCGCAACCTGCTTGCTGGAAATGAAATATGTTTGATTACATGCTCGCACACAATCCCATGCTGAACAGTTTGCAAGCATTTTCGCCGCTTCAAATGGCACCAAGAGGAACTTATATATTTTTATTTAATTTTTCACTCATGAACTTTTTCTTTTTTCATCAATGTTTGAATTTAAAATAATATGAAGAAAGTTTAAACATAGAACAAAAAAAATTAAAAAAGGTGATCTACTAAAAATGTTTTACTTTACCGTAAAAACTACAAATTTGCAAGAATATTTAATATCTTTTACTTAGCTTAGCTTTAGGCATATCTTGGTAAATTCAAATTTAAATGGACTGAAGTTGTGGATCATGATTTTTGAGTTAAATTGTTTTGGTGAGACAAATAGTAAATGTTGTCTAATAAGTTGGTATACAGTACAGTCTAAGCACTAAGATTTTGACTTTTTTTTATATTTTGACCACTACCAGCTCAGAAAGTATATACGTAATTAAAAGCAACACGTAAATATTCATATTTTGGTCCTTAGACAAGTAGTTATAAAAGCTTTTGGTTTAAGTACAAAAAAATGAACTAGAATCTAAATACGTTCGCCCCTTTTATGAAGGCACGAGGAATTTTCAATGTTGTCCTGTTTATTATCTGCTTCTTGCTCCTAATTTCTTGTTCGAACAAGTATGCTTGCAATTTCAACATAACTGCCACGCCTGCTTTTTTAATCAAACTAAGTGTTTGTTTGAAACCAGAATTTATTCATTTATCTTTATTTCACTATGTCTGTATGCTGTTTTGTAATGGGTTTTATAAACAAACAAAAAATAATATTTTTAAACACCCTTTTTCTTCAATAAGTACATACATACAGTGAGTAACTTTTATATTCGGTTTTTTATTATTATAACTTTACCTCCAGGAAGTTATTTACTCTTTAATAAAAAATATGATTGAAAACATTGCAATCGTTTGTAGGTCTATGATAGATAAAAATTAACGTTTGATAGATCTGCCTATTTCTAAAATAAAAGAGACAAAAAGTTCAATATTTCTACGGACGTTAGACCCTTGGTTTTTTAATTTTAGCGATAGAATGTTTAAATTCCGACTAAATAATGCAGAATCGTTTGTAGGTGATTGATAGATGGCATCAATGCTAATAATATAAATTATTGATGCAAAATCCTTTTGGAGAAATGTATTGTACCTAAATTAAGGCCCCTATTATGAGTTGCATTCGATCTTCGACTGTGGTCGAAAGTGCTGATCGAACGAATTTTGAGTTGGTATTATGACGCTCATTCGATGAAGAAAAGCGCTATTGTGAATTTCGCTCGTTTAGGTTGTTCACAATAGTATATTTTTGACAGCTGAAACACTTTGTTTACAAATTGAGCAAAGTAAAATAAAATCTGCTTTATTACAACAATACTAGAATAAATAGTGTGCTTATATGTAAATATATATGTATAAATAATATATTTTAAAACTTTTGTGCCGCCTGAACCTATGTGTAAATAATTTTCACGAATCGAAGATTTTCTTCCATAATTTAAACCAGCCTTTCGAGTTGCTGTTTAGTTTTCCCGACCTCAAACCTGCATGAAACTAATAAAAATTGTTTAAAATTAGTGTTTAGGCGCCAAAAAGTAAAACACAAACGCAAAATACTTACACTTTTAACGATTTTCTCACACTACGCTACAGTATCGAAAGCAAAATTCTGTTCGACAGAAAATTCGATACTCAACGAAAATTTCGACAGAGTTTAAAGCTCATAATACGAATTTTAAATTCGATATTCGATCTTCGATAACCAGCGAAGATCGAAAATCGAATACAACTCATAATAAGGGCCTGAGTCAGGTGTACCGAAAGTACTTTTATCTACTCTTTAATTTAAATATACTAGTTTGAATATCGCAATCGTTTGTAGGTTGTTTGTAGGTCTATGCTAGACAAAAATTTTCGTTTGATAGATCTTCCTATTTCTAAAATAAAAAAACAAAAAATTTCAATATTCTACGAAAGTTTTTTTTGTAATTTTAATGATATAACGTTCAAATTCCGACTAAATGATCATCCAACAATAACCTACAAACGATTCTGCATCATTTAATCGGCATTTAAACATTCTATCGCTAAAATTAAAAAAAAACAGGGGGCTAACTTCCGTAGAAATATTGAACTTTTTATTTTTTTTTATTTTAGAAATAGGAAGATCTATCAAACATTAATTTTTATCTATCATAGACCTGCAAACGACCTACAAACGAATGCGATATTCTAAATAATATTTTTCAATTAAAGAGTAGCCAACTTCTCGTTGCGGCCGCTGTGGTGTAGTGGTAAGCAGTGCGCGCTTCCACTCCACAGGCCTGAGTTCAAGCCCTGGTCAAAGCAAAATCGCAAAAAAATTTAGAAAAAAGGTTTTTTTTCTTAACAGCGGTCGCCCCTCGGCAGGCAATGGCAAACCTCCGAGGGTACTTCTGCCATGAAAAAGCTTCTCATAAGAAATACAATCGCCGTTCGGATTCGGCGTAAAACTGTAGGTCCCTCCCCTTTGTGTGACATAAAGGCGCACGCCACAAATCGGAGGAGAAGCTCGGCCAAACACTAACATATGTGTAAGCGCCAATCTATTATTATTATTATTATAAAGTCACTGGTCTGTGTGCCATATAACTGTTTTGCCTACCAGAAAGTACAAGCTTCCCTGGTACACTAAAGAGGTTAAGCAATTAAAAGATCGCTGCAATAAGGTCTATAAAAATATAAGTTCTTCAATAGTAATGAACGTCATAAATTATACAAATGCCAAATTTAGAAATCTCGATAAAACCCTTCGCAGTAGATATATCCGTAATGTTGAGCATAATATAAACGGTAGCCCCAAAGCCTTTTGGAATTTCATTAAATCTAAAAACTCGATCACTTTCAACTGGGGTATATCTTCAAGATTGGAAAAAAACACATATTACACCAATCCTCAAAAGTGGAAATAAGAACGATATTTCAAATTATAGGCCAATAACGAAAATGCGAAGAGTGCACTCTTGGTGTGTGAGTAATCGGCTATATTTAGACCTTAAATAATTTTACCAAATCGCTTTTTCAAAAAAGTGTAACACCATAAACTCGTCTTATTACATTTCTGGTTCAAAACTGCAGTCAGTTACTCAAGTTAAGGAATTAGTAGTGTTTTTTGGCAATAAGTTCTTATTTAAGGTCATATAAATTATATATTGGCCAATGGTTATGCTATGCTTGCTTTTGTACGCCGAAACAGTACCTACTTTTCTGATCCCTACACATTAAAGAGACTGTATATAGCCTTTGTTAGATCTGGTCTAGAATATGCCTCCTTCATATAGCGGCTCTTTCAAATCACTTACATAAATATAATTGAGCGGATAAAAAAAGTTTTTATTATTTTTTTATTCTTCCTTCATATAACTCTCGTTGTCTTCTTATCAATTTAGATTTACTCCATAGTAGAAGAAAAGCTTTGTCATGCTCATTTGTCATCAATGTCTTGACAGGTACTATTGACTGTGCGGAAATTTTAAGTAGAATATGTTTCAATATTCCTGTTCGAAGTCTCAGGAATTTTGACATGTTCTATGTCCAACCTTACAGATCCAATTATGCTCGCAATGCACCAATTGCACGAACTTTGAGGGAGCTTAATTAATTTAAAGAAATAGGTCTTTCGGTTTCTGGATTGGTGTTAAGAAACTCAATAAAATTTAGTCTTAGTCGTTAAACTTGCATGAGCTTAATATAAAGGCTTAGTTAGTAAGAATTATGTATTCCATAACTGAATAAATAAATAAATAAACTCACGACCGAGAAATTGGCACTTAGTGAATTTTGGACCGTGTAATTGCTCAAACAAAAAATAATATTCCAAAAACCTTTCTGTCAATAACTTTTAATACATGGGGTTGACTTCGCTAGAGTGCACGACTTGCTTTAATATGCAAACCACTTGAAATTTTCCAATTAAAAATAAAGCCATAGGAATTCTACTGCTAAGAGTTATTATCCTGAAGCATAAAATGGTACTACAACTTTGGTCCGCTGTTTGTAAGTACCAGAACAAGAAGAGATAGACCCATCAAAATGTAAACTTATATGGTCAGAACGTCGAGCTGAGTCGATTTAGCCATGTCCGTCTGTTTGTATACAATCTAGTCCCTCAGTTTTCGAGATATCCGAATGAAATTTGGTGAGTGAGAGTATTTTTATAATGTATTAATCATTTGTCGGAACCGGTAAAATCGGACCACTATAACATATATCTCCCATATAACTGATTGTTCAGGTATGAGATTTTTCGTTATAACTCCTTTATTTATGCAGCTACGAACTTGAAATGTTGCACTGTTTTCACTCATTATCAACAGAATACTTACAGTGAAAATGACAAAGATCAGATCACTTTAACATACACATAGCTCCCATATAACTGATTGTTCAGATATGAGATTTTTCGTTATAACTCCTCCATTTATGCAGCTAGGAAAATGAAATTTCGCACTATTTTTACATATTATCAACGGAGAGCTTACAGTGAAAATAATAAAGACCGGGTCACTATAACCTATAGCTCCCATTCAACTGATTGTTCAGATATAAACCCGAACAATTTCGTGAGCTACTTACTAATTAATCACACAAGGTCTACTGAGAAAGTCAAGATCGGTGATCTATAAGGAATGTTCAGATATAAG